>CM038796.1:100452970-100651056 GCA_021764765.1 Vicia sativa | reverse complement strand
GGTATCCACTAAAACATGAGATAGTGTAGTGCCCTTGCATTCAGCGAGATGTGCACTTTGTTGTGTTCTTTCAATGAAGTCAAATCGACATCGGAGAAGCCTAGGCCGTTGTTGGCGCCAGGCTAGCAATAACTTCAAATTGGTCGATGGTAGTGTCTTGCGGCACATGAGCATTCTTGAAACTTCACCAAGGCATTAGCATGAGCCTCGGAGCACAAGGCAGGAGCAAGCGCAGGATCTTGGGCGGAGTCTGTCCCAGTGTTCCACAACATTGTAGTCACTCTTCTTGATAATCTTGAATTTCCTCCATTTCTTGTTTGGAGGTGTCTTGATATTCCTTTGGTACCGGTTGGGCGGGATGAGTCTTGGTTCTTTCCCTAGCTTGGGAATGGATTGAATAAGCTGGAATCGAGTTGGAGTCATGTCTTTTGGAGGAGATATCGGAGAGAATACCCTTCGGTTCGGTCACCTTACTTGATCCGGTGATGTTGTCAATGTCGAGAATGGTAGCTTCAATTGTAAGATCTTCAATGGTCGAGGGTCTTGCTTGCGCCATGATAGTAAATCGACTCCATAATTCCAAGGGATAGCTTTGTCGGAGGAATATGGGCGGCCTTGGAGAAGTGATAATGAGAGGTGCCACTCTGAGGCACAGGATCGTGAGAGGAAATCCTTATTGTGTTAACATCGGCATAATCTTACGAAATCGTCACCCCATCCGGTCGCTTAACATCTTCAATAGGAATCTTGTAACTCTCAGGAACAGTGTACTTCACCATGTAATCATACTTTCCACTTGGCTGCCCCAAGGTATCCCACAGATGAGTGATTTCGTTTGCATTGTCAATCTTCAACTTAGACATTTCTTCACACGACACGCACGGTGGTTTGAAATAGTATCTCACGGTTATCCATCATGCACTGAACCGTCTTCTCAACCAAGCACACCATCGGTGCGGATGGGCACCAGCGACAATTCTCTGGGCATCACAGGTTGACAGAACACAACAAATTCTTCTTAGTCATCGAGAGGAATGGTCAAGTCATCTATGTTGAAAACATAAGTATCGTCTGTGACATTGGAACTCTTGTCATGGTTAGGCATAGGCGTTGATCACATTGGTCTCAGCGGGAGGATCAAACTCAATCTGCTTAGCTTCAATCATATCTTGAATCTTGTTCTTGAGTGACAATCATCGTTACTATGTCGGGCTATTGGAATGGTAAGCACACTTAGCATTAGGATTGTACTTGAGGAGGAGGTGTTGACATTGAGGAGGATCCTCAAAGTAATCAACTCTGCTTTCAACATGTGTTGCAAGGCTTGCGACAATGGCATGTTGATCTTTATGCTTGTCTTAGTGGCGTTGCAGCTACGCGTTGTCTCTGATGAGTTGTCTTGATGTAGGATTGGAATCCAAGCGCCCCAGATTGGCGCGGTCGGTCTTGGCTCGGCTTTCGACCATACGGCATTAGCTTCTTTCTTACCACCAAAGATCTCTTGCGACATGAAGATGTCTCTACTTGAATCTTCCACTCTTGATACCAACTTCACGCTGCTTTGTCAATATCATTTCGGTGAATCCGTTGAAGAGTTTCAATCGGATGATTGAAGAATGGGCTGTCGGTGTTCCCATGAACATATCAACCAACTCCCTATTGGACAAGGGTGGTTGAACTCTGCTGCTAGATCTCTCCTTACGAGCATACTCCTTGAACTTCGTCGACCCATAGACATGCTTTGTAGTTGCATGCAGTGGGTGTCAATTGACATTATACTCATATTATGCATAGAAAGCATCGCTAAGTCACTCCAAGTACGGATCACGGTCATTCTCTAGTGATAGTACCATTCCAATTGGGTTCGGACAAACTCTCTTGAAAATAATGCATCCTGACTTTACATCATCGGTGTGGGGTTGATCTTGAACATAGGACTTCAAACGACTTAGGGCAAGACATGCCATCATACTTGAGCAAAGGAACTTTGAACTTGGGAGGATCACAACACCGAGGACAAGACTCGGATCATCAAAATTCAGCCGGACATCTTGGGTTTTCCAGCATTGACGGTCTTGATTGCTTGTACTTGTCATCTTCATCAGTATTGGCCATCATCATAGTTCTTCTCAGGGTTGTTGCCTTCACATTACCTTTGTTACTTTGTTCGGTCTTGACACTTCCTTAGAAGCTATCCGGTGACCACTTAGGACCACCTTTGTAGCGTCTGCCCATGTTGAGGAGACCAACAACCTTCTTCTTTTTGTTGATGAGCTTCTTGGATCTTCTTGGCCTTGGACCAAGGTGGTGAACATCTCTTGGCCAGGCATTGAGCTTGAAGATCTTTGTGATCTGTTCAGAGCCATTTCGCTAAAATAAATAGCGAGCAAATGGAAAACCAATCTCAATGTACACATGATGCAATGTTATGCTATGATATGCAATGTTTATGCGAATGCAATGCAATGTTTTCAAGGACCTTAGAGATTTAAATTTGTTAAACAAGCAATGAACAAACATTTATTAGTTCTCTTTTTATTCTTTTTCTTTTTAAGTACAAGATAGTTCAAAACAATAAAAGAAAACATAAACATCCTAAATCTAAGTCTCCCAGGCGCTTCCTCTTGGTGCCGATGTAGGCGTTGATGTTCGCTCCTCGTGAAGTAGCTTTGTCAACTCTATACTTTCTTCTCACTTGCATAACACTGAGCTTCAAAGGTATCCTCTCTTCTTTAAGTTGAATCCGGGATCTCTTCAAGTCTTCAAAATCGGTAGGCATGTCGGGATGGAGAACAGTATAGTCGTCACCTATAGCAGAGGTTCCATAATTCTTGGTAGAAGCGTGAATGGCATCATGAGGTTTTGAGAGCTCGCCCATTTGAGTAAGGTTCCCAAGGAATGGAGTTTGGTGCCCAAAGTCTTGGTATCGAGTCTTCTTTACCATGCCCAGCGTGTATGAACCTTAAATCGGTGATGCAGGAGATCGTGATTGTAGTCGAACACAATATCTTGAGAAGCATATCATGTGGACCATCTCTTGAGCAAAACCAAGCGGCGTAGAGCTAGAGAAGGGTTGTAAGTAATACCTCCCTTATACCAAGTAGTGTACATTAGAAATTCTCCACAACGCTCGATGAATGTGAAGTCCTTTTGAGAAAGAACTCCAGCGGATATGTCAGAGAGAGTGACATTAGTCTTTGAGACCACTTCATCCTTTGTTCGTCTTCAAAGCGATGGAGGAAGGTGCGAAATAAACCACCTTAGTAACGGTATACAACACATGAGTTCCTTGTCTCTTAGTAGTACAGTGTGGAGAATGTAGGATGTCAAGTAAAGTAGGCCGCAGGATTACGGGTGAGAAACAACTTGATGGCATTGACATCTATGAATTGATCAGTTAGAATAGAACCAAACCATAGATTAGCAAGGCCACAATGTCTTGAATGCATGGAAACTCATAACTTTGAGGAATTCTCGGGCTTTCTTAATTAGGAACTTGGAAGTAAACCCTTAACTCCATTCAGTTTCCCAATTGGCTTCAATGTCGGGCTTAAGATGTGGATCACGATGTCTTCGTAGGAACCTTTTCTAAGCCGGTGAATGGCATTTGGTCAAGAATAGGTATCCCAGTAACAGAAACTCTTCAAAGGTAGGAACCAAGCGATAATACGGAATGTAAAGCAATGGTGTTTGGATCAAGAGCTGGAATAGGACATGCATCATATCTTCTTCAAAACAAGATAACCAAATCAAGTAGATAACCATGTCTTTTGATGGGCCCAGGCATGTGAATTTGAAACCAATTCTTTGGTGAGAAGGTATACCCATGAAGTTGATTCGGATAGTCTTTCTAGAAGCCATAATTCACAAAAGCGAGCAAAGATAAATCCCTAGGTCCTTGAAATAGTTAGAAATGATATGCAATGCAAATGATGTCATGATGTCATGTTTAGCACACAAACAATTCACACAATGAGCCTAGGGTTAAGGCTATGAGGTATAGGTGATTACCACAAAAGTTTGAGTTGGTTCATCTGTCCTATAATAGTAACGGGTTCTAGGAATCTCACATCATTGATCTTTCTGGTAGCTTATTTCAATCTGACTAATTCGATCGAAAATGTCCCAAAGTAAGTCTCGATAGGCGTAGCATCAGTATCAACCAACCTTAGTGCACAAAGCCGGCCATCTCACTACCTTCTAATGGCCAAGATGGGTCAATTAAGGTTCTAAAAGTTTAGTTAGCGCTTGATGACACCGCGAAGCCAAATACTATCTTGACTTGGGAATGAAAGTATCGGGACAACCAAGTGTCAACTAACGTAGCCATCATGTTGACCTTTAGTTATCGTCTAGCGGTCGCGATGATTTAGCTACTTACCTAAAGGAAACCGGATCGGGTGTAGGATCCCCAACATATAATACCCAAGCAACCCTTAAAGATAAAGCAACAGTCAAAGAAAACATAAAAGTGTCTAGAAATCCCTAAGGCAATTCTCTCTTTAGGGTGTGTCCCGGAAGAGTCTTGATTTGTAACACGGTGGCGACTTTTTAGGATTTTGTATCCAAATGTGCGGATAGCAAGAGTCGCCACCGACTTTTATTTTATCAATTAAGGAAGGTAAAAGTATGAGAAAAAAGACCTTCGTTAGATTACGAGTAAGGAGAAGGTTATGAAAAGGAAGGTATTAGCACCCTTTCCATCCGTGATTTATCTCTGGCTCTTAGTTGCTCTTAGATCACTTTTAAAAATTGCTTTACTGTGTTTGACAAAATGTTTTGAAAAGGCATTTCGCTTTGACTTTGTAATGATTCATGTAGGAATGTATACAAAGTGTTGGAAATGTTTTGTTTTGAAAAGAGTTTGAACTTTGAAAAAGTGTGTGGTGTGAAAAGCATTTGGTTTAGAGCAAGCAACTAAAGACTTATTACCCACTCGGAATTGGTCGTTTTGTTACTTACGTTCCTTTAGAATAGCGCTAGCCATACCATTAGTTAGTAGGTAGCTCATTCGTTGGATGTAAGCGGGACATTCGAAGGGACATCGGATGGTCATGAAGGCAACTTGTAGGAGTATCCTAGCACATTCGAAGGACTATCATCATTTTTAAAAGCGACAATCGAGTCAAGATCATGTATTGGGCGACATCGTGGGTCTTATGATCTTTGTATCGAAGGACTATGATGATTTGTTTGGAAGGCAGCGGTGCTAGAATACCTCTACGTTCGAGGACATGACCATTTGAATCGAAAAGCAGCGAGAGAATTACCTAAGGGGTGCATGTGTGAAAGAAGTGTGTTGATTTGGATATTTTATCTTGAAATTAGTGGGCTATGTTCATTATTATCTTGCCATACCGCCTAGTTACTAGCAATTTATAGGGTGCGGAAATTAAAATCGGAATGTAAAGTGCGGAAGGTAAATGTCCTCTCGCTATTACATGGCTTTGGGGAGATACATAATTTAAAATCGGAAAATAAAGTCCTAATTTAAACTATTACATCCATAGACAATTACATTATTGAAAAATAAAATGATAAAGAAAGAATCGTCGAATCGGATCAACACAGTGAAAAGAGAAGAAATCGGAAAATACGATATAAATCGAACAAGAGAAAAAATGTTAGAAAAATGCAAATTTTATATGAGAAAATTATTACATCTTGGAAATAATATAAATATGCTAAAATAATTTTTGGGATTTTTGGATGCAATTTAATAATTAAAATAATTAAATGTGATTTAAATGCAAAAATATGAATAAAAATAAATATGCATGCAAAATTGTATTTTTTAATTTTATAAATTAAATAAAGATTTTCAGAAAACAAATGCAAAAAGAAAATAATTTTTTGACAATTTTTTAATGCAGAAATAAAATTATGAAAAGAATTAAAATAACATGAAAATATTAAAATGAAAAATATGAAAATAGCAAGTTTTGGAAAAGAAATGCAAAACGGTGCCCATAGGGATCAACTCAGGACATGGGAGGATCCGGGAGCGGTGGCGCTACAACCACTGGGCACGTTGCGTCACGGTGTTTGAAAGCAGTAGTGGGATCAAAAGCAGCGTCATCATAAAGCTTCCTCCCGCTTCGCTTGAACTTCATCTTCCTCGTTTCAAATTTTTGAAAAGCTGCGTCGGCCATTGTTGGCTTCATCCACACAACAAAAATCAAAAATCAATACACGTAATATAAATGAATTCTAAAGGCATGGTTCGATTCTGGGATCATTCCGAACACGATGGTATAGGTCTCATGGTCCAATTTTTCCTATTTTGGAAACCCTAAACGTGTTCGAAACCCTAACAATGGTGTTATGCATTCCAGCCATGGAATCGATTAAAGCACCGGAAAGTTTGCAAAACATCATTGATCACAAAAACAAACACAAATCAAGTTAATAATGCATGAATGATGAAAATCGATTTTGAAAATTCAGAACAAACCAAATTCGGTTTTCACGATTCTTGATGATTTTTATGATGAAGATGCGATTCGATTGAGATGTCAAGGAATGTGTTGGACACCTCAAAGCGATTGCAATACGGAAGTAGGATTACCAGCTTGTGCACCACGTTTTTTGAGCTTTGGAATAGGGTTTCTAGGGCAATTTTTACTTTCTCTTGATAGGTATGCATCATGTATTTATCTTTGGATGGATTTGGGATGGTTTTGGCAAGAATCAATCATTCAAAGCAAATCAAATTTGATTTTTGTAAAATCAAATTTTCAAAACTTGTTAATTTCAATCCAATCTTGCCATATTGATCAATTTTCGAAAATTGCGGCTTTTGTGAGTTACTTGAGTCTCAAGGAAAGAATAAAAATCAATCTTCCAATTAATTTTGATTTTATACTTTATTTTTAAATTTAATTTGCATTTAAATGAATAAATTACAAATTAAATAGAAAAATAAATCTAAAATTCGTGGCATTGGGCTTGGATATTCCTAATTGTATGAGGAATAAGTTTGGATGAAGAAAAAGCAAGCCCATTTGCAAAAAAATTGATTTTTAGAAGTATCTCTCTTTGTGCATTCCTTCAAAATTGTCCAACTTGTGAATGGTGTATCTTGCTCAATTTTCCACATTTTTGAGTGTTCTTGGACGTTTTGAAAACCTCTAAGAGTCCTCTAACCAACCTTTTTGGTCTCATCTCAATTGGAGTTTCCATGCTCAATGTATCTTCAAAACAAAAAGTTGACGTTTTGTTGACTTTGAAAATGACAGTAATGTTTTGAGCCATACCTCTCAAATGAAGCATTTTTGGACATTCTTGTGAGACATGAAGTTGTATAGAATTGAATTTCCTTCAAAACAAGAGGTGGTGGAAAAATTTCGAGAAAGTATGAGAAAGTTATGATCGATCAAAGTTCGTTGACTTTTCACCTAGAAACCCTAATTTAGAAAGTTTGACTTTTGAGCAAATCTTGAGTTTTCTTGATGAATCATGATCAACCCTTGATCAAATGATGAATGTAACTTCAAAATGAGGATGTTGACCAAAATTATGAAGTTTGGTATGTTGACCATAGTTGACTTTTGTCAATCTGACTAATTTTCAACCATTTGAGCAATTGTGAGAAACTTGACTTTGAAGCTTGAAACTTGGCATGGAGAATCTTTGAAGCATATGGAGGCATGATAAACATTGGAGATGTTAGAAGCCCATCTTGACTCGAAGATTGTCAAACCCTAGTTTGGGTTGATTGTCTAGGAGAGAGTTTGTCGATCGACTCTTGAGGAATCCTTGAGTATAGATGCATGAAATCTCTTGAGAGATGGAGGGCAAATTTTGGGTATGACACCTTGATCTTCAATTTCGAGCCCATTTAATATACGGAGTTGGGAAGATTAAGCTCTTCGATGTCCCGAAAGTTCGTCGTACGTCTTCTATAGCATGGATTCACTGCTTATCAGAGAAAGAAGTTGGTAAGCACGTTCGCGTATCATCTTGACCGATGGTGAAGCCTAAACCATCTTGTCAAATTTGAAGGAAGATCGGGAGTGACCCCAAATAGTACTACCTCCTCAGCTTTGCAGCCAGCATCCTTGGTGAGGCCATCCTAGGCGGACTTGTGAGGGTGAGTGGGTCAGCAGGCACGACTGGGTATTGTTTCAAAAGCTTGACAAGGAGTCTCGAAGAATTCACCCTCCATATCGAGGTATCGGAATGGCTGTAGATGGTACATATATTCTTGCATCATAACAACCTTCCTTTTACGGATACTTGAAACGATGCAAGGTAGAATGTACGCATGCCCCATGTATCGAGGCGTCCAAGTAAGCCCAGTAAAATTTGGATGGATGTCCATGACAAAGAAAGTGGAGTCAAAGTCGGAACCGACTTTAACGAGGCAGAATGAACTCTCAAGTCTTGTTCGCTTAGAACCATCAAAAGCTCTCCAATAAGGTCACGGGTTTCGGGACCAACCCTTCAACATCAAGTCGATCAAAAGCGGTTTTGGAAGGATATTCAGCGAACCGGTATCCACTAAAACATGAGACAATGTAGCGCCTTGCATTCAACGGAGATGTGCAAGGCTTTGTTGTGTTTCTTTCGCGAGTCAAATCATCGAAGCCTAGGCCGTTGTTGGCAGCCGGCTAGCAATACAAACTTCAAAGCGGTGGGTAGTAGTGTCTTCTGACGCGTGAGCATTCTTGAAACTTCACCAAGGCGTTAGCATGGGCCTCGGAGCACAAGAGCGAGAGCAAGCATGGAGATCTTGGGCGGAGTCATCCCAATTGTTCCACAACATTGTAGTCACTCTTCTTGATAATCTTGAATTCCTCCATTTATCGTTGGAGGTGTCTTGATAACTTCCTTTGGTACTTGGTGGCGGGATGAGTCCACGGTTCTTTCCTCTAGCTTGGGAATGGATTGAGTGGAATGCGTGGAGTCGTAGTGTCTTTTGGAGGAGATATCAGAGAAAACCCTTCCGGTCTGGTCACCTACTTGATCCGGTGATGTTGTCAACGTCGAGAATGGTAGCTAAACTGTAAGATCTTCAATGGTCGTAGGGTCTTGCTTGCGCCATGATAGTAAACATCGACTCCATAATTCAAAGGAATAGCTTTGTCGGAGGAATATGGAACTGGTCTTGGAGAAGTAATGATGAGAGGTGCCACTGAGCACAGGATCGTGAGAGGAAATCCTTATAGTGTTAACATCGGCATAGTCTTACGGGAAATCGTCACCCATCCGTCCATTAACATCTTCAATAGGAATTTTGTAGCTCTCAGGAACAGTGTACTTCACCATGTAATCATACTTTCCACTTGGCTGCCCCAAGGTATCCCATGCAGACGGTGTAGCTTCATTCACATCTTCGATCTTCAGTTTCTTAGACATATCTTCACACAGAATCTCCACAGGTGGTTTCAGGAATAGTATTTCACGGTTATCCATCATGCACTGAACACGTCCTCTCAACCAAGCACAACCATCAGGTACAGATGGGCACCAACGACAATTCTCTGGGCATCCTGGATTGACATCGGCTTGCAACAAATTCTTCTTAACAGCCATTAGAGGAATGGTCAATTCATCTATGTTGAAAACATAAGTATCCTCCCCAATAGCATTGGAACTTTTGTCATGGTTAGGCATAGGCGCGTTGATCACATTCGGAGTCTCAACAGGAGGGTCGAACTCAATCTGCTTAGCTTCAATCATATCTTGAATCTTGTTCTTGAGCCCAATCATGATTGTTATGTCGAGGCTATTGGAATGGTAAGCGCACTTAGCATTAGGATTGTATCTCGGAGAGGAAGTGTTGACACTCTGAGGAGGATCCTTCAAAGGAATCAGCTCTGCTTTCAACATGTGTTGTAAGGCTTGCGACAATGGCATGTTGATCTTCGTAAACTGTCTTCGTGGTGCTTTACGCTCGCGTTGTCTGGTTGCTGCGATGCGGGATTGGAGATCCTGCCCCACGATTGAGTCTGTCGGTCTTGGCTCGGCTTTTCGACCATACACAACATTAGTTTCCTTCTTACCACCAAAGATCTCTTTGCATTTGAAGATGACTCTACATGAATCTTCCACTCTTGATACCGACTTCAATCGCTCTCCTGTCAATATCACTCGGTGAACCCGGTGAAGAGTTTCAATCGGATGATTGAAGAATGGGCCTGTCAGTGTTCCCATAAACATATCAACCAACTCCCTATTGGACAAGGGTGGCTGAACTCTGCCTGCTAAATCTCTCCATTTCTGAGCATATTCTTTGAACTTCTCATCACGACCCATAGACATGCTTTGTAGTTGCATGCAGTGGGTGTCAATTCAACATTGTACTCATACATCACATGAAAGCATCTGCCAAATCACCCCAAGTACGGATACGGTCATTCTCTAGCTGATAATACCACTCCAATTGGGTTCCGAACAAACTCTCTTGAAAATAGTGCATCCACAACTTTTTGTCATCAGTGTAGGGGTTGATCTTCTGAACATAGGACTTCAAATGCAGCTTCGGACAAGAAATGCCATCATACTTGGAAAAAGTGGGAACTTTGAACTTGGGAGGAATCACCACACCGGGAACAAGACTTAGATCATCAAAATTCAGCCCGGACATCTTCAGGTTTTCCACAGCATTCAGACGGTCTTCAAGTTGTTTGTACTTATCATCTTCATCAGAGTATTGGCTATAGTCAGAGTGGTCCTCTCCTTCTTTCTCAGGCTCACGCTGGCCATCTTCATTACCCTTGACACTCCCCTCATTCTTGACACTTCCTTCTGAGAGCTCTATCCGGCTAACCCTTTTAGGACCACCTTTGCGTCGCGCCCATGTTGAGAAGACCAACAACCTTCTTCTTTCTTGATGAGCTTGATCTTCTTGGCCTTGGACCAAACTAGTGAACATCTGCTGGCCCGAGGCATTACGAGCACGGAGATCTTTGTGGATTCAAGAGCCATTTACGCTAAAATAAATAGCGAGAGAATGAGAAAACCAATCTTCAATGTACCTGTGATGCAATGTTATGCTATGATATGCGATGTTTATGTAGATGCAATGCAATGTTTTCAAGGACCTTAGAGATTTAAATTTGTTAAACAAGCACGAACAAACATTTATTAGTTTTCTTTTTATTCTTTTTCTTTTTAAGTACAAAAGATAGTTCAAAATAATAAAAGAAAAACATATAAATCCTAAAGTTCTAAGTCTCCCATGGGTGCTTCCTCTTGATGCCGAGGTAGGTGTTGATGTTCCGCTCCTCGTGAAGTAGCTTCGTCAACTCTAGTACCTTCTTCTCACTTGCATAACACTGAGCTTCAAAGGTATCCCTTTCTTCTTTAAGTTGAATCCAGGATCTCTTCAAATCTTCAAAATTAGTAGGCATGTCAGGATGGAGAACAGTATAGGGTACGTCACCTATAGCAACAGGTTCCATAATTCTTGGTAAAGCAGTGAATGGCATCATGAGGTTTTGAGCTCGAGCTGCACCCATTTGAGGTAAGGTTCCCAAGGAATGGAGTTTTGGTGCCCCAAAGTCTTGGTATCGGTCTTCTTTACCATGCCCCAGTGTATGAACCTTCGTCGGTAATTCGAGATCGTGATTGTAGTCGAACACAATATCTTGGAGAAGCATATCATGGACCATCTCTTGAAAGCAAAACCAAACCGACGTAGAACTAGAGAAGGGTAGTAAGTGATACCTCCCTTATACCAAGTAGTGGTACGTTAGGAATTCTCCAGGCAGCTCGATGAATGTGAAGTCCTTTTGAGAGAAAGACTCCATGAATATCCGATGAGAGTGACATTAACCTTTGAGACCACTTCAATCTTTGTTCATTCTTCAAGCGATGGAGGAAGGTGCAAAATAAACCACCGGAAAGTAACGGTATGCAACACATGAGAGTTCCTTGTCTTGATGGTGCAGTGTGGAGAGAATGCGGATGTCTCCAGTAAAGTAGGCCTTTGGATTACGGTAAGAAACAACTTGATGGCGTTGACATCTATGAACGATCCGAGTTAGGAAATAGAACCAAACCATAGATTAGTAAGGCCAAGCGTCTTCAAATGCATGGAAACTCATGACTTTGAGGAATTCTCGGCTTTCTTTATTAGGAACTTGGAAGTAAACCCTTAACTCCTTCTACTTTCCCAATTGGCTTCAATGTCAGTGCTTAAGATGTAAAGCGATGCAATGTCTTCATACCTAGGAACCTTTTCTAAACCGTAAATGGCATTTGGTCAAGAATAGGTACCCAAGTAGCAGAGAACTCTTCAAGGTAGGAACCAAGCGATAATCTGGAATGTAAAGCAATGGTGTTTCGGATCAAAAGAATGGAATAGGACATGCATCATATCTTCTTCAAAACCGGAGTAACCAAATCAAGTAGATAACCATCTTTTGGTGAAGAGCATGGTCGGAATTTAAAACCAATTCTACGAGTGAGAAGATATACCCATGAAGTTGATTCGGATAGTCTTTCTAGAAGCCATAATCCCTACAAAAGCAGAAAAGATAAATCCCTAGGTCCTTGAAATAGTTAGAAATGATATGCAATGCGATGATGTCATGATGTCATGTTTACACACAAAAATTCACACAATGAGCCTAGGTTTAAGGCTTGCATGAGGTATAGGTGATTACCCACAAAAGTTTGAGTTGGTTCATCCTCCTATAATAGTAACCGGGTTCTAGGAATCTCACATCATTGATCTTTCTCGTAGGCGTTATTTCAATACGACTACCAAGTGGTCGAAAATATCCCAAAGTCGATCTCAATGAGCGTAGCATCAGTATCGACCAACCTTAATCTGCACCAAAGCCGCTATCTCACTACCTTCTAATGGCCAAGATGGGTCAATTAAGGTTCTAAAAGTTTAGTTAGTGCTTGATGACACCGCGAAGCCAAATAATATCCTCAACTTGGGAATGAAGAGTCGGAGACATCCAAAGTGTCACACTAACGTAGCCATCATGTTGTTGTTTTGATATCTCGTCTAACGGTGGCAAGATTTATGCTACTTACCTAAAAGGAAACCGGATCCGGTGTAGGATCCCCAAATATAATACCCAAGCAACCCTTAAAGATAAAGCAAGCAAGTCAAGCGAAGCAATAAAGGTGATTTAGAAATCCTTAGGCATTCTCTCTTTAGGGTGTTTCCCATAGTCGCCAGCTACGTAATACTGGTGGTGACTTTGTAGGTTTTGTATCGCAAATGCGGATAGCAAGAGCGCCACCGACTTTTCTTTTATCCAATTAAGGGAAGGTAAAAGTACAGAAAAAGACCTTCGTTAGATTAAAGTAAGGAGAAGGTTATGAAAAGGGAAGGTATTAGCACCCCTTTCCATCCGTAGTTATCTACGGGCTCTTAGTTGCTCTTAGATCACTTTAAAATTGTGCTTTCTGTGTGTTTGAAAATGTTTTTGAAAAGGAATTTCGCTTTGACTTTGTAATGATTCATGTAGGAATGTATACAAAGTGTTCGAAAATGTTTTGTTTTGAAAAGAGTTTGAACTTTGACAAAAGTGTGTGGTGCGAAAAGTATTTTTGATAGAGCAAGCAACTAAAAGTCTTATTACCTACTCAGAATTAGTCGTTTTCATGTTATTTTACGTTCCTTTAGAATAGCGCTATCCATACCATTAGTTGGTAGGTAACCTTATTCATTGGATGTAAGCGGGACATTCGAAGGGACATCGGATGGTCATAGAAAGCAACTTGTAGGAGGTATCCTAGCACGTTCGAAGGGACTATCATCATTTTTCGTAGGCGACAATCGAGGTCAAGATCATGTCGAGAGGCGACATCGTGGGTCTTATGATCTTTGTATCGAAGGGACTATGATGATTTGTTTGAAAACAACGGTGCTAGAATACCTCTACGTTCGAGGACATGACCATATGAATTCGTAAAACGAGAGAATTACCCTAAGGGTGCATGTGTGAAAAGAGTGTGTTGATTCGAATATTTTATCTTGAAATTATGAGTGATCTACGTTCGTTTTATCTTGCCATACGCCTAATTACTAGAGTTTATAGGTGCGGAAATTAAATTGCGGAAATATAAAGTCGGAAAATAAATCCCGCTATTAATGGCTTGGGAGATACATAATTTAAAATGCGGAAAATAAAAGTCCTAATTAAACTATTACATCCCATAGCAATTACATAACATGAAAAGAAACGATAAAAATTGTAACGAACGAGATAACACGTGAAAAGATGAAAAATCGGAAATCTGAGAAAATTGAATAAGAGGAAAATGTTAGTAAAAATAATAATTTTTGAATGAGAAAAATGTTTCATGCTGGAAATAACATTAATATGCTAAAATAATTTTTTGGAGTTAATTTAATAATTAAAAATCAATTAAAAGTGATTTAAATGATAAAATTGAAATTAAATTAGATATGCATGCAAAAATAATATTTTTAATTTTATAAATTAAATAAACATTTTCTGAAAATAATGCAAAAAGAAAAATATTTTTGGTGTTTTTTAATGCAAGACAAAAATTATTTAAAGTTAAATTAAAATTGTATGAAAATATTAAAAGAAATAGAAAATATGAAAAATAGAAAAAGTGTTAAGTTTGTAAAAAGAAAAATAGAACCGGTCCTGGCAGGGGTTGAACTCATGACCCTTGAGAGCATCTTCTACAGCCAATGCCTTAACCACTGCGCCATGTGAAATTTGGTGTTTGTAAAACCAAAATCAAATGAATATAAGTGATTACGTGTCCTGGGAATATTTGAAACACGATCGGTGCGTGGATTGACTTATGAATGGACGAATCGAGAGAGACCCATCGCGCACGCAAATCTCATGGGGTCAACCACGTCAAGCGCCGGAGCCCTAATTCGTCTTCTCCGGCTTAATTCTTCAAACACGGAAAATACGAAATCGAGCTGGATTAAGGCTACCCCCTAAATGAGTCTGCGAATCAATGGTGGCCTCAGTTTTCTTTGAATCGTCACGCAATTAGATTGAAGCTACGATTCTAAAACCTAAGTATGGCATCACGCGATTTTGACGTTCAAACTCACAAACGATTGCCCATATCGGTCCCTTAGCATCTCATGAGCATATTGAAATCATTAGAATCAAGTAAAACAAGCTGATAATAAAAATGCAAAATTAAGAAATATTTGAATATGTATGAACATGTATGCATCGATTCAGGTTGCTTTGATCATTGGAAATGATGTATTCTTACTCAATCTTACCCCCTGAACACAATGGAATGGTTTTGAGAGCTTGAAAGTGGCTGGAGAATGAAACTCGAATTTTGACAATTTTGAGAAAATTTTGGCAAAATAAGGGTTATGCTTTGAGCTAGGGTTTCGTGTTGTTTGATGTGCATCTTGCTGGCTATTTATAGAGTGAATTGAGAGGGCAAAAAGAAGGAAAAAAGATTGGATCATGAATGTGCCATAAATATTTTTTCAAATAAAATCAAATTTTGGAAAAAAATTGATTTTCTCTTTAATGTGAGAGCTAGCACGAATTTGGCATGTTCCATGGGCTATCTTGGACCTCAAGTTTGATAGAAATTCACTCCTTTTGAAAAATATCTTATTTTCATATTTTATATAATTTAATTTTGAATTAAATGGTTTTAAATTCAAAAATAAATCAATAAAATAGAAAATTGTCATGGCCAAGCATCAATGAGTCACAAATAATATCATGATCAAGTTTGGATCATAAAATTATAGGCCCATTTGGAAAAAATTGCATTTTGACCAATATCTCCTTTTGTGCAATTGTTCAAAAATGCCCAACTTGTGAATGGTGTATCTTGCTCAATTTTCCACATTTTTTAGTGTTCTTGAACTTTTTGGAAATCTGTAAGAGTCCTCTAACCAACCTCTTTGGTTTCATCTCAATTGGAGTTTCCATGCTCAATATATCTTCAAAACAAAAAGTTGACTTTTTGTTGACTTTGAAAAGGACACATAATGTTTTGATCCATACCTTCCAAATGAAGCATTTTTGAACATTCTTGTGAGACATGAAGTTGTAGAGAATTGAATTTCCTTCAAAACAGGTGGTGGAAAAATTTAGAAAGTATGAAGAAGTTATGCTCAGTCAAAGTTTGGTTGACTTTTCACTAAGAAACCCTAATTTAGAAAGTTTGACTTTTGAGCAAATCTTGGGTTTTCTTGATGAATCATAATCAACCCTTGATCAAATGATGAATGTAACTTCAAAATGAGGATGTTGACCAAAAATCATGAAGTTTGAGTATGTTGACCACGATTGACTTTTTGTCCTGATTGATTTTCAACCATCTGAGCAATTGTCTAAGCAAACTTGGCTTGTGAGGCTTGAATTTTGTCATGGAGAATCTTTGAAGCATATGAGGAGGCATGATGACCATTGGAGATGTTGGAAGTCCATCTGGATCTGAGAATTGCCAAACCCTAGTTTGGGTTGATTGTCTAGGAGAGGGTTTGTCTGATCAACCCTTGAGGAATCCTTGAGTATGGATGTATGAAATATCTTGAGAAGATGGAGGGAAAATTTTGGGGTATGACACACGGCCATGGAGAAAGCCTCATTAGAATTGTTCATTGACTGGTTCCTCCAATTTTTGAGCCAAAGCATCCTAAGAATTTTTAAGAAAGTCCATATCAAGATCATCTTCCACCATGGTAATGTTATTAATCACCACCCGGTCTTGGGTTGCTTCTCAAAAAATGGACAGTTGAGAATTGTCTGAGTCTGAAGGCTGGGAAATAAAATTCAAAGGATTATGAGGAATCACGGGTTCCCCATGGGGTTGAAACTGAGAGGATTTTGGAACAACTTCCGCTAAGATAACCGACATAGGAGTGTCTGGCTCTACTTGAGTCTCCACGTGAACTGAGGGAGCAGCCGTTTAGGGCTTATGAGTATTTTGGGATCGGATGAGCTTGATTAACCTTGAGCAATTACCAAGTAGAAATCATATGCCCCATTCTCCTGCAGTGTGAGTAGAACTCTGGCAGGTTTTCGTATTCAATATCTGTTAAGAAAGCGAAGCCTTCTATTTCGACCAACACATTATGATTCAGCGGGGCGGATAGATCCAATTCAACAAGCACTCGAACATATTGGTCGAACGCTCTATCTACGCGAGACTTAGACGTTGCAGCATCAATACAAATAGGGTTTCCCACACTACTTGCAATTGCAAATAATATACGGGGGCTCCAATATCTTGGGCTAACCCGAAGAAGCGAACCCAAACCTGAGCTGAGGTACTGTGTTGGTTTAAAGGGACAAAATCTTATGACTAGGCAAACAACTTAAGGGTACCTGGGCTTAGATTCAAGGAGCCATGAGCTCTAACTCTATGCAGATCTTCAGCACACGAGAAGGTGAGTTCATAAAACCCTTTGCCAAGAGATTGAACACCAAAGCCTTTGATTTCTGACCATATTCTAGAGAGTGTGGCTTTCAGAGCAAACACCGTAAGTGGCGTGGAACCCTTGGGCCATATGATTCCGTCGTGAAGATTATTCTTGTAGTCGAGAAGCCCTGCCTTGTATTCCTCTTTCGGGATAGTAATGGAAAACCTGTCACCTTTGAGAATGGCTTAAGGCAGCTGCGAGGAGGGGATGTCACATACTCCATTCAGAGCTTAAGCAAATGATTTCTGCACGACTAGAGGAGGGACTTGTGATTGATTTTGAGACATAGTTTTCAATGGATCCGGCGATTTAGCTTTTGGGAGGAGGTTGGAGGAGGAAGCAATCTCAGGAAACAAGCAGGAAGGATCCATAGAGCTCAACACTCCTGAGGGAGCGCCGACGCTGAAACAGGGGACCAGTGGGCAAAAGAGTGTATCAGAGCGTATCCCAATTTGATGTCTCAATTGTTTCAACTCTCAAGTCTAGCTTCTCGAAAAAAATACTGTATCTTAAATAAAAAATAATTCCAAAATAAAAATGTTAGTAACGTAAATAATTTAAAAAAAATTGTTTTTCATGTTTGGATTCATACATTATTTTAAATATTTTTTCTTTCATTGTACAAAAAATGTAATAACTCGGATTCATACGAATTATGATCTAAACATTCATGTGTTCGTACGAGTAGTGTGTGTTATGAGCATATGTTTCTAAAATGTAATAAGAATGAAAAAATAGAAAAACAAAATTATTAAACCATAGACGTTTATTATTTTTAAAAGAAAAATATATTTTTATTTGTATTTTTATTTGGAGCATAAATATAGTTTTGCTACATATACAAATATTTGAATTAACCGTACATTTTTCGGTATATAAATATTATTTGTGTTGATATTATATATAAAAATGTTTATGTTATCATTCGTATTTAAAAATATTATTTAAATTGTATAAATAAATATTAGTAACATAAATAAGACTTTTGCCCTTGTTTTGATTCATTCATTATTTAAAATATATCGATTTTTATTTTCTTTAATTGTACAAAAAATATAATAATCTCTTGGTTTGCATAGATTCAAGTATGGATATTGTTCCATGGAATTGGTTGAATGAATTGGTAAATGTTGTTTTAGTTTGATTCCCCATATTGCTAGTACCTTATGCTGAATCGATTTTGGTTTGTGAGTGTTTTGGGATGTCAAAATTTGGAATTGAGGCTTGAGGAAGATGTTGTTTGCGTAGAAAAATCCAATATGTCACGTTCAGTTCGTGGCGCCAACGGGTGGACACGACGCGAACTGAGTTCCTGTCAAAGACGTGGCGCAAAGATGAGGATGCGGCGCGTACTGTGCAATTTTGAACAATAAGTTCTGATTTTTGAATTCTGCCCAATTTAGGTACTTGAATTAAGGAAATTTGAGTAGGCTTTCATGAGTAAAATAATGTTAGTAATTAATAAGGAATGATACCGGAATTGATTAGAAATAATACCGATTAGGGAGTTGGTGGTTTTTAGACGGTATAGTTAACCAATCAGGATTCAAAGGAATTGTGGGAATTGGTTCGTACATGTTATTAAGCCATTAGGTTGTATTTGTTTTGCTGAATTTGTGTTGAATGTATGAATGTGGTTGTTGTCCCATTTATGGACAAGTGTTGTTGAAGGTTGGATGGCCAATGTTGATGGTTGATTTGTTGTCCTAAGTTGTTGGTTGTGGATGTTGTTGTTGTATGCCATATATGATTGTCGCATACATACATTGCATATTATGTTAGCCTATGTCGGAAAAAACACGTTGGCCGTTGGGGGCAAAGTTGATTGCGTTGAAGGCTTACGCCTTGATGCCTCAGTAAACTGGCAGTTGATTACGTTGGGAGTTTTACTCCGATGGTACCACATGCATCTGCATTTGTCAAGTTGCATATTATATCTCATAATTATGTTGTTGTGCGATCGAATTTTGTTTATTGTTGATTGGTTGCGAGATTGCAAAATGGTGATTTTTATATAATTCTAACTATATATTATTTATCATGATCTTAATTATATAGTTTGATATCTCACCCTTTTAATTGTTTCGCCGTTGCCTTTATACTAGTAACGTGCATGTAATCAAGAGGAGTAGCTGTTATCATCTTTAGTTCGAGTTTGGTGTCATTGCTCTAATACGTAGCACTCGGGGGGAAAATGAACATTTGTCTTGTTTAGTTGTTTTATGTTAAACTTTATGCCGAGATGCAAAGCCCATACAATGCACTCGACAACCAACTAACACCCAACAACTAAACAAGTCGCAGACACACCGGTTCACTCGAGAACCAAACAAACAAGATCGATATTATCCTAACGTCAACCATAGAATTAGTCACACACTCGAACCGACACCTCGGAAACGAGTCACCAAAGATAGGAACATACAGTCCTATGACACAACACCGACACCATCGCTAAAACGAAAACAACAAAATGGTTGCACAAACCAAAACTGAAACAATCAGAACAGAATAGTACCACGCGTGTTACGCAAACACGAAAAAGATGCCTTCATTCACGCCTAAATACGAACTCAAGAATTACACTTGCAGTTATTGCTTTCATTCTAGAAGATCACAAGGTCACACAAACATAACAGAACTGCGATACACCACTCATTCTAGGGCTTATACTGACGACTTGCGACTACAACTCACTAGCCCAAATCCAACAATCTCGCATACTCGCTAAAACTCAATGCTCGATATCTAAACCATGCTGCGTCACTTTTATGCATAAGATGCCAACCGTAAAACAACTTGGTTAACCCTCAAATTCACACTTACTCAGAATGATTATGCTCAAAGCGTACACCCATGAGGACACCTCGTAACATTAGTCTTACCAACTCGAAAATCACTCTTTCATTCTTGATTGATCAACGTCCATTGATCCTCTAAAATACACGACATAGTTGACCTTTTCAAATATTGTCCAAATATTCGTTTGTGAAACTTCGACGTATACACTTGACTTCAACGAAGTCTTCCCTTATACCAATTCAATTCCCAAAATTTGTATTAAGTAATCGCCAACCTCGCACCGTCGCAACAATCAATACACAGGCTTCTTATCCGAAACACCTTTATAACTTTCAATCTTCCAAAGTGGTAATTCAAACCAACACACTCTCTCAAGAACTCTACCCATCAACGTCGTCTCATACTACTGGAATTACAAAACAGGTTGGACTTAGAACTATAACATCAATTTCTATGGAACCCAACAAGAACACCGTCGCGACCGACTTCAGTCCCAAATAGAATACTTTCTTTTATAATACATCAATCATCTTAAGGTACCCGTGGCTACCAAACCGTCACAAAATTCCTTACCGTCAAGACTTATCTTAGTCGTAATCTAATAATACACCGCGACCATTAGTATCCGACAAAATCCATATGTTAGTAGTGAATAATTCCTTAATAACCTTCTGAGCTTAATCTCAACAAGCGTCTCAAAACAAACATGAAACATTCTTCAAAATAATAAATCCAAATCAGATATTCTTGGGTTATCTGCGATATCAACATACTAAACTCATCGCCAGATGAAGTCTCTTTATAGATCGTACTCAAACTTGAATTGTCTTCAACAATTCCAATCTTCTCGTCATTAACATCTGCACCTTTAATATTTCAATGAGCACACCTGCATCAAACTCTAGCTCACGCGTCCGACAATTTTTCCTTATGAAAATTAAATCGTTCCAAGGTAGTACTACACTTTTCCAACTCTTCGTTGAAATACCCCTCAGGTCCAAAATAAAATATCATAATACACTACACAAGGTTCTTCAGTACAGAACAAAACCAAAATCAAAGCATTCGCTAAACTTTCCACTGGCTCAAACAAATTCGCTTCTCATTGCGAAGTCCAAATAGCGGCTCAACCATCTCGAGTCAAAATACCCACGATCAATGCCAACTTATAAAAAGATCTTCCATCAAACTCACAAAGCTAACCATCTAAAACAAAGGAACTTCTAAGCTCTGAAATACCTCTTGAGGTCTCCTACAAGGCACAAAATAAATCTTCGCGGAACTGTCCAAAATATCACCGTCTAAGTCACTTACTTAAGGTACTCACGTCCAACAGTTCAAAACTCTTTCTTTAGAATACTCGACATGCACCGATCTAACTTCACTACTGATAACGCAACGCTCGGATGCTTGCTACGATTCTTTAACTTGATGTGAACCAAATAATATCCATGAACACGAAACAACTCTACAGCTACTCATGAGAGTAATGTCGGAACATTCCAAGATTATACCTGACGCATTAGTCACACTAATGACATCAACAAATACTCGTCAGGACCATGCACAATCTTGAAAAGCATTGTCTAAACTTCTTCAGCTCTCACACTAACCCCTAGCCAACCAGACTTCACATCAATCTCACTAAACACATAAACTCCAAATGACTGCTTCACCCAAATATCAATCCTCGGAAGTAAGCATTTGCCCTCAATATCCACTCCGTTCCTTGACTGCAAACGACACACCAACTCGGGCAACCTTTGTCCTTCTCTAACGACACAACGGTAGCACTCCACGGTGACCCACTCAAATAAACAAACTCTGCTCAAATCAATCCTCAAGTTGACTCTTCAACTCTAATTCAGAAGCAGACATTTCCAAGGATATTCCAAATTATAACTAGTTCCAGAAACTAAATCCATCAAAACTTCACCTCGCACTACGGCGGTAATTCACTCACATCTTCACAATATGCTTCGGAAGAATCACAACAAGAAGTTCGCATGACAAAATCTTGTTTCTCATCAAAATCCAAATTCGCCCACAACTCAAGTAACCATGCACCACCTTGCGCTAACTCATCTGCTTCATACACTATTAAGCTGGCAAGACAAGTCTATCCCAACCAACACAATTCCCGACAACTATCAACAAGAGATTAAGGGTGATTAGTTCCTCAATTTTTCAATAGACAGTCGACAATCATGATGGTGACATAAACCATCTTTACCAAACTACAACAGCGCCTTCAACTTTCACTTCAAGTTACCAAAGCGTAACCCTGCTTGAGGCTCTACCTCTAAGCCACAAGCGCCACCAAGAAGTAAAACTTCTCCCCCACTTGTTTCAAACTCATCTCTGCAGACAAAAAAATAGAAACAAGCAAGTACCGACAGTGTTTCACACACATGTCGCATACAAAAGGGTTAAACACACTAATAACCTGGTCGGCAGACCGACCTGCTCTGATACCACTAATGTAACACCCCAATATTTCCCAATGTTTAATATGCAAAAATCAGAGTAATTTAAAATTTCACAATTTCAATACTGAGGCATCACACCTTCAAAGCAACTCACTTTAAACTATTTACTTTAAAGTATAAATCTCGGATACATAGCATCGTTAGAAAACATAAATTAATTCAAAAACATCAAAACATCTTCTTTAATAAACTTCCTTAATAAATCATATTTTCATAAAGTTTGATTCTTATTTACAAAGGAAAACAACAAAAGAACAACAACAAGACAACATAAAAATTCCCCCCCGAGTGATACGTATCAGAGCGACACCGACTCGACTAATAGCAGCTATAAACTCCGTCTTCATAACCTGCACGTTACCAATATAAAGGTAACGGCGAAACAAGTAAAGGGTGAGATAATCCAAAACATATAATTGAAGGCATGATAATATATATATATATATATATATATATATATATATATATATATATATATATATATATATGGAATCATAAGGGATATAAGATAATGAGTGCATTCCAACACATATCCAAACCTCACTTACTTCAATCGTCATTCTAATGCGTATAATCTACACTTAATCGCCATAACCTCATCGGCATAAATCGTCACAACAACACATAAACGTGCATCACCACGAAATCATCCCAACAATTATAAACAATGACATTAAACAACAATATCAAACAATGTTAATAATATAAGCAACATAAATAATATCATCACCAATTGGATAAAGCCCATCATCGCTTTTGGCATAAAAGCCCATCGTCACAAACATCATCACATCATATTTGCATTAAGCATTTCATCAAGTTAAATCATCGCAAAACTCATCATTTATATTAATCGCATAGTTATCACGAAATTATCAATTCATAATCATTTCATGTTCATCATAAAGATCGTCACTAAACAAAACATCATATATCATCGCAATTCAATCATCCTCAATCAATTAAAAACCCAACACCAACAATTCAAACATAAACATAACCGACTCCATGAGACACGACTATGTTATGCATGTGGTACCCGTCACTTTGTCCATAATTAGGAACACTTGGCATAAAAGCCTCGTCGCTTGGCATAAAAGCCCATCGTCGCCAATGCAATGTATTTGACTCGACGATAAAACAACACAACACAAAAACACCATCATCACTCATCAAAATTGGCATAAAGCCCACATCGCCATAATTTATCCACATCAAGATAAATATATCATCGCATCATAATTGCATTATACAAAACATCACTAATAATTCATCATCATCAAAATCATGCATTCACAAATCGGAAGCATTTATTAACAACATCAATAAAATCATCACATCGTCATGTACAAAGACATATATCATCGCATTGCATATCAACAAGTATTCATTAATAAATACATCGTCGCAAACATTATGTTTATTTACACCGCATCATTATCGCTTAATTCACCAAATTCCAAAAACGGAAAATAGTCAAAACTTCAATAGTAAAGTCACTCATAATAACCCATTAACCATAATCGCAACATCGAAATCGGATTGTCCATAATAAATCGATTATCTAATTTTACCAAATGGCCTATTCAACTTAATTCCAAAACTAACTTCACCACTACGTTCTACACGTCAAACTTAGCTAGCACATCAATTTTCGTTGAATTCGGAGCAACTTGCTCCGTCGTCGAATTTACCAAAATCGGAAAATCGGAACATAATCGGGGCAAAAGAAGTGCAAAAAAAATCAGAATATGGGAGGCTACAGATACATCAACACGGGCCCCCGTGTTAATCAACACGGCCCGTGTTGAAAAGTCACTAGAAACCACCAAAAAGAAACACCAAGTCAGTGAATCAACACAGGCACCCGTGTGAATCAACACGACCCGTGTTGATGGACCTGGCAGCAATTCTTCCTTGTTCAAGGGATCAACACGGGCACCCGTGTGAATCAACACGACCCGTGTTGATGGACCTGGCAGCAATTCTTCCTTGTTCAAGGGATCAACACGGACACCCGTGTGAATCAACACGGCCCGTGTTGATTGATCTGTGTGAAAACTTCACTTTCTTCCATTCCCATTAATTCTAATCATTTTCAATACTCCTAGTTTCTACAAGCTAACCCCTGATAACCCACAATCCATACTCATATTCCAACTCTTCTAATCTATTTCAATCAAACAATCAAACACACAAGTCAAACCACAACATCAATTTTCATCACAAATCCACAATATATGTATCAAAACCCTAACTATAGGAAGTGGAAAATCAAACCCCTTACCTCTAGCTTGGATGATTGCAAGATGCTTCAACACCATCCCAACTTCATGCTTGATCTTGCTCCTCTTCTTCTTCTTCCCCAAAACCGTCTTTTTCTCTCAAGCTTCCAAGTTTCTATTTTGGCTTAGGTTGTAGAATGGAAAGAAAATGAGGAGATGTGATTTTATAAGTTGTTCTTACTAGCTTCCTCTCTTGCTCTTGTTCTTGCCCTCCTCCTTCCAAAACCCTCTCTTTTTCTCTCAAACTCTAAGTTTGGTTTTGTGAGGAAAATGGGAAAAAAAAGAGGAAGAAATGGTTTTATAACTTATGTTTTCTTACTAGCTAGGGGTGTACACCCAATCCTCACTAATTTCTCCACACACCCCCAACTTAATTATAAATAACACACTAATAATATCCAATAATATTATTTACTCAATTAATTAAAATAATTCTGAGAAATTAAATATCGGGTCCGAATAATATTTTACCGAACCGAACAAAATGTCGCCAAATATATTATCATATATATATATATATATATATATATATATATCGATTAATATATTTATTCTCGTCGCAAAATAAATATCGATCGGTAACTCGAAAATATTAATATAATATAATATTAATTAGAACAGGACGTTACATGGACGATAAGACATCACTAGTGCAATTCGCATGTGAGCGAAAGAAGATCGCGTGTGAGCGATGAGTATCACATGTGAGCGATGTTTGAAAAATGACTTGCACATGGGCAAGGTTTGATGAGTTTGAATTGATTTTAATGTGGGAGACGAGTATTGGACCATAAGCGTTCAACGGCTAACGCCCCAAATACTCGGATGAATGGACAAAACCATCCTAATCATCTTTTTCTACCCAAAATTTCATTAAGAAAAAGGTGAGGTGAAACGGGGTTCACTTATTAGATTCATTTAAGAAAAACCAAACGTACAATCGAGGGTCGAAACAGGACTGACTACCATACGTTTGGGAAGAGAGAAGTAGAGTATTTATTTATAAAAATGTTTTTGAGAAGAATCACTCGACGTTGGATCGAGGTTTGAGAATTTATTATGAAAGGTCTTGAATGATGAGAAGAAAATTGATTTGGGCTATGATTAACCAAGAAAGCTTGATTAATCTCGAGAGAATAGACAAGTGTCTACTCCCTACCATGAGGCCCTTATTGAATGAAAACTTGGTATGTGGACCAAAGCGCGATAATGGAAATGGGCGATTGCGAATAATTATGGAAGCATGAAATAAAGCGAGTAAATGAATTAAAAGCCCATACAAGGTGGCTAACACAAATGATAAGGAAATTCATATTGTGTGGGTGCATGCACGAAATAAATTTAATCAACTAATTAAACGAAATTTAATCAAGTAATTAGTTTAGTAAAATTAATTAGATGGACTAATCAATTTTAAATAACCTAATTAGATAATTAAATAATGTTTAACTAATCAATCAAAGTTTCATTGTAAGCCCAAGAGCAAGCGTGGTGTGTAAAAATGTGTGGCCGTTGTGACGCTTCAAAGCTTTGTCAACACAAGGTTAAAAATGGCTCATGAATATTAGTTTGAAAATATTTTTGGTTTGTGCACATGTGAATGAATAATTAAAATAAGCAATAGAATATTTACTAATTATTACAACTCATGGGGATGGGGACACAAATTTACAAATGGGATGACGGAAATAAATTAAAAGTCCATGTAAATTTACAAGAATAGAAACAATTCAACAATTAATAAAAATAAATCTAAGAGATAAATAGCTAAAACAAAATATTTTTGAGCATTTTTAAAGTATTGAAATAAAAATAAAAAATGAATTTTTTATAAGAAAATAAATTTAATAAGATAAATTCTAAATCTAAGGTCTTATGTTTTTTTTAAAGATAAAGTTTTGATTAAATAAAATAAAATAAAACTAAATCTATATATATTTTTTGTATCTTTGAAAATTATTTTGAAGATCTAAAATATATTACTTATATCAATCAACAAAAGCAATACTATTTCTAAAAAGTTTTCACAACTAAAATAAAAATAAAATCTTTTTATTCTTTTAAAAATAAAGTTTTGTATAAATAAAATAAAATCTATATATATGTTTTTTTTTGTATTTTTGAAAATTATTTTGAAGATCTAAAATATATTATTTTTATTTTATTTGCAAATCTAATATAAATATACAAGAACAATAAAAACAAACTCTCATTTAGACAAAATTAATTCTAAGACTACAAGAAATAAATATATTATGTTTTTAATATCGGAATTAAATTAACAAAGCTAAGTAAAGAAAATATTCCAATTTTTTTGTTTTAAAACATATCTAGATAAAAATAAAATTAAACCTAAACTAAACATGTATATTTTATTATTTTCTGAAAACTCTAATTAATAATAAAGAAAACTAATAATAAAAAAAACCTTATGGTTCGGTAGGGGGTGTGATTCACGGTGGGAATGAGACGAGGGAGAAGGCCGTGGAACGTACAGAGAGGCGGAGGGAGTGGAAATGGTGTAGGAACTTCGTTGTTCTATGAAAAGAAATAGATCTGCCTTGCCTCCTTTTCTTTTTCTTTTTCTTTTTCTTTCGTAAGTTATAAGATATTCCTATATATATATACCCTAATAATTAGGTTAAGGTAATTTTTAAAATGCCTAAAATAATCCTAATGATAAAATGGACCCAAAAGCCCAATAGATTAAAAAATAACTTACTCAAAAACATTTTTATTTTGATTTTTGGAGATAAAAAATGGACACCTAAAATTATCAAAAATGATATAAATTTGAACAATAAATTATCCAAAAAAAATAAAATGAGGACATTAAAATAAACTACGGGTCTCATATATTAAAGAAAAATATCAAAATATTTACAATCGAAATAAAATGATAACAAAGAATATCCGACTTTTAAAACACTTAAGGTTAAAAACGAGACTCAAAAATGTATCAAAAAATTAGAGAGAGCGCATTTTTATGATCTACGCGACACGTAGATTCATAAAGCAGTGAGTAAAAGGCGAAAACTTGAAATGTTTTCCCCGCTTATTTTCCACACAGTGTCGAATCGCTTTTAACGGTCTGTTTATAAAACCGAAATATCAATATCATCAACATATGATAAACTTAACATGATGCAATAAATAGGTAGAGAGATAAAAATAAATGAATTAAAATAAAGGGTATTTTACAACTACAAAACGATGCAAATGTCGATTTAAATTGACTTTTGGTCAACTTAAATACGACTAATGATGCAGATGCGATGAATGAATGATTGTTTAATGACAATGGTCTAATGGAATCGTATGTAGATGAAAAACTATGATGTGCTAATGCAGCTAAAAAAACTCAGGGTGAAATTTAGGGTGTGACGGCTGCCCCTATTTAATTATCTTTTAGCTTGATAACGTGGATCAATGACTGAAAGTAATTAAATACAAACAAAACCTAAATTTCGTCCTTGATGCAATGCGATGAAATGATGTTCCATGAATGTATGGATTTTACTGGGGAAACAAAAACTAAAAGTAAACTATGTGGTTTGGATAAGATATATTACGAAAGAACTAACATCAACACGTGGGTTAATGAAAGACGACACAACATCTTCAACCAGTGGATTGAGTTTGAAAAGAGATTCAATATCAACCAATAGATTAACAACGAAGAACTAACATCAATATGTGGATTAATGAAAGTAAACAACACGAACTAACATCAACACATGGGTTAATGAAAGTAAAAAGCAAGAGCTATCATCAACACATGGGTTAATGAAAGTAAACAACAAGAACTAATTATCAACGTGTGGGTTACTGAAAGTAAGCACAAAGTCTTCCAATCAGTGGATTGACAAAAATAGAGACTGACACCAATACGTGGATTGACGAAAGTCAAAACAAAAACTTTCAATCAGTGGATTGACAAAAATAAAGACTGACACCAATACGTGGATCAATGAAAGCCAACCAAAAAGAACTAAAATTAACATGTGGGTTAATAAAATCAAAACAACAAGAACTTAACATCAACACGTGGGTTAATGAAAGCAAACAACAAGAACTAACATCAATGTGTGGGTTCATGAAAGTAAACAACAAGAACTAATCATCAACGCGTGGGTTAATGAAAGTAAGCACAAAGACTTCCAATCAACAAGTAATAACATTAACATGTGGGTTAATGAAAACAAAACAACAAGAACTAACATCAACACGTGGGTCAATGAAAGTTGACAAAAAACTTTCAATCAGTGGATTGACAAAAATAATGACTGACATCAATGTGTGGATTGATGAAGGTCGAAACAAAAACTTTCAATCAGTGGATTGACAAAAATAAAGACTGACACCAATGCGTAGATCAATAAAAGTCATCACGAGAATTAACATCAACGCATGGGTTAATGAAAGCAAATAACAAGAACTAACATCAACACGTGGGTTAATGAAAGTTGACACAACATCTCAACCAATGGATTGACTTTGAAAAGTAAGAAGAAAAGCCAACATCGACCAGTGGATTGATGAAGGTGAAAAAAGAAAACTACTTTCAACCGGTGGGTTACTCTGAATTAACTTAATAATAAATCATTAAATTCAACCAGTGGGTTGAAAAGAAGTGAAAGGTTATCCTCAACTAGTGGTTTGATTCAAATTGACAAGGTATTAATGATAAAATCCAACCAGTGGGCTGACAAAGGGGTAACATAATGACGACTTCAATCAATGGATTGACGCACATGAAATTATGCATATGATGAGTGATCAATGCAGAAAATGGTTTTTTGGACGTGGCCAAAAGGAATTGTATTTTTGTATGGTAGAGCTTGGTTTTTCAGTGGAAAATGTCGAGCAAAGTTTTGAGCTTTTTGATGCAATGGGTGGGTGCCCCATGAATGATATGTGTTGTTTAATGCATGATTAATGAATGAATGCATGCATGCATGATTGAGAACTTTTGATTTGAATGTTTGGATGAGTTCCCCAATTATAGGGTTACAGGTAAAATGAAATGAGAAGGAATTCTAAATGTGGTCCTTTGGCAGGATATTGCAAGCATGACTTCCCGACACTTCTTGTGAGTTTAGAAGTTGCTGATGATTTGTGAACTGATATGCTTGTGAGCATCTTTGAAGATGGATAGGTCTTTGCCTTGAGTGCCCCAGAATGCTGAGTTCTCGAAGATTGGATCAATAGGAGTTTGGCACTAACTGTTGATCTTTGAAGATGATATGCCCCAATGTTTAGAACTCTGAAACTGGAATGCCCCTGATTGTGATCAGCTCTTGAAGAGATGGCTTGCCCCTGGTGGGATAACTTCGCATATGATGATGAAATTCTTCAACTGCTGAAAATCTCTTGATGTGAAGTGCTAAACTCGCAGATGAAATTGTCTTCTTACAATGGTAATTTTAATGCGATGATTATGCAAAACTTTTGAAAGTAAATCATTTGTTGAAATGAAATTGTGGTAAACAAATGGATAAATCTTGATGAGGATGCAATGGCAATTTGAAATTAAAGATGAAAAAGCAATGTGATAACGTGGTATCAGCACCAATGAATTTAGCAAACATTGAGGAGTCAGGTTAACGCAACCTTGCTTTAGTATGCTCTCAAAAGAGACCTTGCTTCAATTAGGTCTTTTGAAGGTTGTATCGTGGTCTGATTCGCGGTTTAAGAAACAAAGGATAAAAGGCTCAAATTTTGATTTGTACCCAACCCAATCTTCGTGATGTTCTCCATTTCCTATATTCAGTTAATTGATTGATTCAACTTCCCAGAGGAATTGCAAATGACGACGTGGTGTCTTGAGAACCAATGCCCTTTGAGGTGGCAGTCACCTACTCTTCTTTGGAAGTCACACAAGCTTGTTCTTGCTTTGATCTTTCATCAAAGATCTTTGAGGATCTTTCTTTGATGTATTTTTTTTTTGGTTTGTCACTTTTGTATTTGAACAACTTGTGTGACAATTGTTTGTTTGATGTGAGAAATTGATGGTTGTGACTGCCATATTGATGGTTCTTTGAGGAACAACCATTGTAATCTCTAAATTCTGCACTTCTTCGCCTTTGTGTATGGAAGAGAATGCGGTTGAACCTTGGTGAAGGTATCAGGATGATCTATGATAACATGATCCTCTTGGAAATTGGATGTATCAAAAGCTTTAACAGAACAACTACCCTGCCCCAGGTTAAGATTAAGGGTTTTAACTGTTTGCAGAAAGAAACTCCTACTTCTAGGCTAGAAGGGGTTAACGAGAGATTATCTTCCTTATATCTTCACTGTTTGGGGATTTGAAGCAATGCCTGTATATCATCAGCAAAGTCTTATTCGAAAGCATACTGTTGCAAATTGGGTATTTGTTTATCATCATCCTCCCTCAAATGTTTGCTTAAACAAGAAGAAAGTGAGGTGGAAATAAAAGCCATATTTTTTTTGTAATTTTTGAGTGATAGCAAAGAAATAAAATCGAGAGAACATGATATGATTAATTCAAAAGATGCAATGCTCATTTCATTAAAATTACGATTAAAGATAACAGAGTTCAAATGCAAACTAGCAGATTACAAATAAGAAAATTGCAACATGAAATAATAAAAGACCTAATGACTATCAGCAACAAGGATGAGCTTTCCCGTCTGATAACTGGCTTTAGGAGAGTTGCTTGTGTCTTGGCGCTGCTCATGGCAAAGGATTGGCAATCACTTGAGGGACGTTCGCAAAAGTGAGTACTTTCTTATCAATCAGATCTTGAACTTTTTCCTTCAAAACCTTGCAGTCTTCAATTGAATGACCTACTACGCCATTGTGAAAATCACACTTGACATTTGGGTTGTACCCTGCAGGAAAATTTGATGTCTTAGGCTGAGTAGGTCTGGGCTCTATTGCCTTTGAACTGACCAAGTATTTCCACAACTAAGAGTAGGTCATTGGAAGTGGATCAATGCGGCGAGCCTCATTCTGCTGGTAGCGGGGGACTCTATTTTGCTGTTGATTATGATTATGAGGAGCAGTTCGCTGAGCATTTTGTGGATAATTTGACCTAGCATTCTGCTGAGGAATCCGAGGAGCATTCTGAGGAGGAGCCACCCATGGTTGTTGGTATGGAGGCAAAGCAAAGTTAGGTTGCTGGTATTGAGCTGCTGCAACATACTGGTATGGATAGTATGGCATGAACGGTGGTTGTTGAGCAACTGCAGGTTGATAAGGCTGTTGTGTTTGAGATCCACTGACTGCATTAGTTTCACCTTCTTTTTTCTTCTAGAAGATTCTAGGGAATTTCTTAGCATTGTTGTTGTTGGATGATCCAACAGTATTGACAATTTTGCCATTCTTCAAACATTGTTCAATTCGCTCACCAATGGCAACAAAATCAGCAAAACCAGAAGACATACTTCCAACCATTTTCTCATAAAAGATTGGCTGCAAAGTGTCCATGAACATGCCTGTGAGTTCCTTTTCACCTAAAGGAGGGTTGACTTGAGATGCTAGCTCTCTCCAACGTTGAGCATACTCCCTAAATATTTCTTGGTCTTTCATAGTCATAGCTTGCAAATGTCTACGGTCAGGGGCCATATCCAAGTTGAACTTGTATTGTTTCAGGAATGCTTCAACCAAGTCCCTTGTAGAGTTGATGTTCTCTCTCTTTAGGCTCATATACCACTTTAGAGAAGCTCCGATCAAACTATCCTGGAAGCAATGAATGAGCAACTTATCATTCTTTTCATGAGCAGCCATTTTACGGAAGTACATGGTCAGATGATCCTTTGGACAAGTAAGTCCCTTGTACTTCTCGAATTCAGGGACTTTGAATTTTATGGGCGTAACCAAGTCAAAAACCAAGCAGAGGTTAGAGGTATCAAAGCCAAAAGTGTCATTTTCTTCCACAACCTTCAATATCTTCTCAATGGCATTGTATGTAACGCCCTGTTTTAATTAATATTACATTATATTAATATTTTCGAATTACAGATCGATATTTATTTTGCGACGAGAATAAATATATTAATCGATATATATATGATAATATATTTGGCGACGTTTCGTTTGGTCCGGTTTTTATACCGTTCGGTTCGGTAAAATATTATTCGGACCGATATTTAATTCCCTGGAATTATTTGAATTAATTGAATTAATGATATAATTAGATAGGGGTGTGGGAATAATTTTGTGAGAATTGAGTTTTTCACCCTTAACCTTACTAGTAAGGCACACCATAAATACATTCCCATTGTTTTCTTTCCATTTTTCATAACAAAAGCCAAATAGAAACTTGGAGGAAACAGAAAGGGGTTTTGGTAGAAGAGCAAGAGGAGAGCAAGAAGAGGAGAGCAAGGTTGACTTTGTAGAATCATCAAGATCAATCAAAGCTTGCAAGGTAAGGGGTTTGATTTCCTTTCCATATAGTTAGGGTTTGATAGATATATTTTGGATTTGGGAGAAATTGATAGGTTGATTCTTAAGTTTGGTTGGTTGATTGATGAAATAAATTAGGAAAATTGAGTTAGAAATATTGATCTAGGTGTTCTATAACCATGGCAAGCAGGAAGGAGTTGTAAGAATAGAAAATAAGAAAAATTGGAAACTGTTAAGAAAACCAGAAGAACACTTACGCAGGGAAGAAGAGAAGGATAGTTGAAGTGGAGTGTTCATGGAGGGGGAGGCGCCCACCTCAAGGTGAGGTGCGGCCGTCCCCCATGCTGAGGCCTCCGCCTCCTTCCTCAAATCAAACAAGGGACGTACGTCCCGGAGGCTAGAGTGGTGCAATGGAATTTTGGAGATTTCTGTTTTTCTGTAAATTGTTTTCTCTGTTTTCTACATAATTCTGTTCTTGCAGGAAAAACCTTATTAGAATGATTTTAGGGATTTGGAAGCTTAAGTATCGTAACTCAAGTTCCAAGCTTGTAAGTGTCTTGCTTATCCATTGGCGAAGCCCTATTATATCATTCCTTCCTTGAAGCTATTTCTTTCCTTATCGCCTCACTCATTAACCATGGCTTTGAAGGCAAGGAGTTAGTATTCTTGTAATCATTCACTAGTAACGTCTCATAAAGATTCTAGGAACTCTTCATCTTCATAACGTCTATCCAACCATTCCTACTAGAGTAACTGCCGAGCTATACTTCGGGCCGAAACCGTCCTCGTGTCTCTCCCCGAGATCCAAGTGGGACTTAGATCTCGCTTCGATGGTCGAGACCTATCCGGATCCTTGCATCAGGGCATCCATCTCGGTGAGGATTTTGTGTATGATCATAAGCCCCCTTGGTCGCTCGGCTTTAAGCCTCTTGAATCCGTGTCGACCAAACAGTTTGAACCCTTAATCCCTTAGCGAGATGTGTTATATTTTTTCTTTGACTTTTCTTAGAAAGCAGACGTGCTACGTGACACCAACCATGGGCTTTCGATTGCTCTATAAGTGGAAAACCGATTTTATGCCTCTTTTCCTCCAACTCATTATATTTCATTTATTTGCCTTCCACAATTCCTCCTCTACATATTCTCAAACCCACTTCAATCCTTGCCGTCGGGCTTCAAAACCCTCACACCAATCGGTCAATCATCAACTCAGTACCCACTTTTCTTTATACTATTTTGTTTCAATCCTAAACATGGTCATTATTAGGGAATGCGATGACTTTATAAAATCCATTTAGGAGATGAAGCGAAAAACCTTTCGAGGAATGCATGCGTGAGGTGAGGAATGTCAAAGGACGATGACCTAAAGAGTTGTGGACAGGGTTTGTCTTGAAGTTTTACTTGAAAGTGATTCGACCCGACTCTTCAGGTTCGGTGGAGCTAATAATGGAAACCAACCGTCGATCAAAGGGAAGTGGCTTTAAGCTGATACAAGATGAAGAAATCGCTGCACTTGTTCCCTACAGTGTCAACAGAGACGAAGATGATGTAATTTTAGAATCCGTGAATCGGAGAGTGTCTGTATGATCCGTCGAGGAGTTGAAACGGGTGGTTTTACTTTTATGGGAGTGATCGAGGAATTTGGCATTCAATTCCCACTCTCCGACTTGGATATCCTCCGTACCATCAACCTAGCTCCTCCCAACCGTCCCAACTGGGGTTTCATCCGGACCTTGAGTAATTTGCCGAGCCCATCTATAACCCCACCATTGGTTTGTTCTTCTCTTTTTCGAAATAAAAAGCAGGCCCGGGTTGCCATCGGTGGCATCCGAAAGAAGTTTCCTCAAGCCTATACCTCCAATTTTAAGGGCTACAAAGCGCTTATCGAGTGAGATGTGGGTCTCGGTGCCCTATGTTATTTATAGCTCGCGGGCATCACAAGTTCCTTTGTCTTGGACTTGTGATCCCTCCTATCTCAGTTTTGATTACGTTAAGTGATCGAGATCCTCTCTTTAGAAATTCGGACTCTTCCGGACCGATTCGGTCAAGGATTTACTTGTCTCCCAAGGAAGTCCCCGACTCCTAGGTAAGAACTTCTCGACTATCTTTACTATTCTATACTTTATTTGTATGTTTAACTTCTTTTCTTCATTTTATTTTCCACAGATAAGATGGTGATATATCCGTAAAGGACAGAGGAAGCTAATGGTGAAGCCGTCTTGCCCGAATGGGCAAAGGCGGTCCCTCCGAGACCAAGTCCAATTTGGCCGGGCTGGAGTGCGCGTCCGAAGAAGAAAAGAACGCCACGACCCGTGATCTGCAGAAACAAGCGCCATTCTTGCTTCTCCTCGGCGTCCGAACTGAACCCGCCCCGAGTCTCAAAAGCGAAGACCGTTATGGGAACGAAACCAACTCGGCAGATGGGCCATCTCCAATTTTTGAAGGAAGTTGGTGATAGCTACGGTAGAGCTTCGAGAATCGGTTGGGCTGCCGACTTGACGGCCTTAAGTTTTGTATGACCATCTCAACGCCACAACCGCGTGAACAAGTTGACCCTCGGGTTCACAATCACCAATCGAGCTCATACCTTATGAGGTGTGCTGTGCTCACCCGAAGTCTGTTTGAATCTGGTGATCATGTGGAGAAAAAGAAAACTGAGTTAGAGGCCGAAGTCAAGAGGTTAACTGACAACGAGCAATTCCTTCTCAACGCCAATGATGTATTCAAGAACAAACTCTCCGAAGCAGCTGGCAACATTACAAGTCTTGAAGAGAAGAATTCGGAGGCAAGCAAACGGATAAAGACTTTGGAAGATGAGCTCGCCCAAATGTCCACCAAGTTCCAGGATTCTGAAAAATCATGCTCCGAGCTGCAGGAAGCATTGAAGAACTCCCAGATGGGTATGTTAGATGCCGGGGACATAGCTTTTGACCGGGCTAAAGCTCAAGTCAGTTGCCTTTACCCCGACATAGACATCTCGGAGGTTGACTTCTTCAAGACTATTGTTGATGGGAAGCTGGTGGAGGTTGATGAAGATGATAGCGAGACCACCATTAGCGAAGAAAACGCTAAGGTGGATGCCAACTCTGCCAACCCCAATCCTTGATTTCTTTGTTTTTTAGAATTTCCATAGTTAGTCATCCCTTTTGGCGGATGCATTTTGTACTTTGAATATTTGCCCTGCCGGGCTATTTTTAATTGCTTTCCGAATTTTTGCTATTAATTTCCAGTTTTGCCTTTTGTTCATTTCGTACAATTGTGAACTTTTATGTAGTACTTATGAGCCCCCCGAGCCATTGGATGCGACGAGCAATCCTAATGGTTTTAGAGAAAATCACATAACAATTGTTCACAACCCCAACATACCTCCGAGTAACATCGGTTTCTGGAGGCTGGAAGAGTGTTGAAGGAACGCCCGATGCAACTCGATTACATTTCTTTTTTATTCATTTTTGAAGGTCGTTCCGAGGAGTACTCCGCGTAGGAACAGAACCTTTCCGTGACTGAAAGACGATCATAGATCGAGCTTAGCAGCGTGTCGCCATAGGGTTCAGAGCCTCAAGCGAGGTTGACCAAGGAGTATTCCTCATGGGAACAGAGCCTTTCCGTGACCGAAAGACGATCATAGACCGAGCTTAGCGAGCGTCGCCATAGGGTTGAGCCTCAGCGAGGTTGACCAAGGAGTATTCCTCATGGGAACAGAGCCTTTCCGTGACCGAAGGCGATCATAGACCGAGCTTAGCGATGCGCGCCATAGGGTTCGAGCCTCAAGCGAGGTTGACCAGGAGTATTCCTCATGGGAGGAGCCTTTCCGTGAGGCGATCATAGGCCGAGCTTAGCGATGCGTCGCCATAGGGTTGAGCCTCAAGCGAGGTTGACCAAGGAGTATTCCTCATGGGAGCAGAGCCTTTCCGTGGTGAAGGCGATCATAGACCGAGCTTAGCGATGCGTCGCCATAGGGTTGAGCCTCAGCGAGGTTGACCAAGGAGTATTCCTCATGGAGCAGAGCCTTTCCGTGAAAGGCGATCATAGACCGAGCTTAGCGATGCGTCGTCATTTCTTTTCTGGATCGATGATCTTTAATATAATTTCATTAGATAGATGCCTCATTAAAAACCACGGCCCTTGCCTAGGGAAAGAGTGCACCAATTATTTTTACATAAATATATTTAACTAAAATAAAACTTAAGACTTGCAACATTCCAAGTCCTTGGTAATTCGATCCGTCCAAAGTCTCCAACTTGTAGGCTCCGTTTTGTAATTCTTCCGAGACCACGAATGGTCCCTCGGTTGGGATCTAGCTTACCCTTCTTGGTAGGATCGGTTATTTTCTTAAGTACCAAATCTCCAACCTTGAACCCTCATTGTTTTACTCTCAAGTTGAAATCTAGTCATCCTGTTTGTTGCTACTTTCGACATGGGTCGAGTCTCTTATCTCATCCAAAATCCGCCTCTTCATTCGAGCTTGTTTATTGGCCTCGTCTTCAAAATTTTCCCGGCCAAGAGGGTAAAACTACTTCCACGGAATCATGGCATCGCACCAAAACCATCCGGAAAGGAGTCTCTTGCGTTGTGGAATGGACGTGGTATGGTATGCCCATAAAACTTGTAGACATTGTGCCCATAAACCTTTGGCGAATCCGACTTCTTTTCATTGCATTAAGTATGACCTTGTTGGCCGACTCGCCCATTTACTGCGGATGCTCTATGGATATGAATTTGTTTTGAATTCGAGCTCCTGCAGAACTCCACTACAAGTACTTGCAAATTGTGCCCCATTATCCGAAACAATGACACGAGGCAATCCAAATCGGATGATACTTCTCAATAAAAGCGGACCCGTCTGCCGAGATTCGGGATACGACCGCTTCCACCCATTTAGTAAAATAATCCACAGCTGATCGAACTTCAACGTCCCGGAGCCACGGAACAGCCCGGATGTCACCCCCGATAAAAGGCCATGGTACGGGTGTGCAAGAGCTCGGATGGTGTGTGAATGGTGGAGCGAGCAAGCATTTTGAGCATTGTGCCACATATTTCCGGCATCCTTTGTTAGCGTAGGCGGAATACCCCTTAAGATCCGACCAGCCAAAGCCCTTCCTCCTCCATGATTTCCACAAGTCCCTCATGAACCTCCTTCATCTGTTGACATATCCTCCTCGACCGTGACGTAACATGGAGCTGACGTCCAACCAGTATAGTTTCCGGACTCCATTACAAACCGGGATGAAACCTTCTTGATGTGTTTGGCTTTCTCTATCTCGGTAATATTTCTTGTTGTAAATAAGACGATCGGGCTCATCCACCGCCGTCTCCCTCACGAATGGAGGATTCTCCTTTTCAACATGGCCGGAAGTATCTCACGGATGACCGATTTGTTCATCCAAGTCCTTAGAACTAGCCAATCGTGATAGTACATCGGCTCGAGTATTCTCTTCCCGGCCACATGACATATTTCAAAACTTTAAATGCCGACTCAATGAAACGTTTGCAAATATTTCTCAAAATAGGGTCCTTTACAAGCGACCCGTCCACTTGTCCGCCACCAATTGTGAATCGATGCGCACTAACAAGTCGTCACTCCTACTTCAAAGCTAACCTCGGACCGGCCAAAGCTTCATACTGCTGATTGTTACTCGCGGAAAATCCAAAAGCAAAGTATTCAAGCACCATCTCTCTGGACCCTCGGAACTATCCTGCGCCACTACCTTTGAGATTAGAGGCCATCAACAGGATCCACCTCGAATAGAGTCCTCTCTGGCGAATAGACAAGTTCCACCATGAAATCGGCTAGAGATTGGGATTTGATCTTTGCAGCGGACTAAACCGATCTCATACTCGATAGTTCCACGGCCAGACACCATCCTTCCGGTCCGCTTCTAAACACCGCCAAAGGAAAATTAGTCTTCACGGGCGGGATGTCGAGGTAATGTCCGAGTTTTAATGCGGTGGTCACAAGTGCAGGGCGGCTTCTATCTTACGTATCGGTCTCTGCTCCTTTTAACACCTTACTCACAAAGTATACGGACTCCTTCATCCGAGTCTTGTACCAACACGAACTAATTGCCCTTCGGATACCGGAGTAAAGTGTTAGCGAGAACCTTCTTTGGGTGACTAGCTGGGCAAAGAATTGCTTTACCCATTGAATGCTTCTTCACATGCTTCCGTCCATTCAAACCGAGCTCTCTTCTTAATTGCGAGAAGAAATGAATGGATTTATCGACAAGATAAGCGAGATACGCGCCAAACGGCCGTGAGTTCTGCACTTCTCGTCGAGGTCGGACTCCGCATGTCAATGATCGCTGGCACTTATCGGATTGGCTTCGATACCGATTTGTGAGCATGAAACCGTGAACTTGCGGCAACTCGAATGTACACTTGTCGGGTTCAAGCGCATGTTGAACTTCCGGCCGAAAGTCTCTAATGTCTATCACATGGTCTTCTCGGCGTGGTTTTATCACCATGTCGCATACCTCAATATTCGACCAATCGGGGAACACCATATCCATGGTCTTTTAGGTCGCCGCCTTCTTCAAACCGGCATAACTCGTAATAGAAATTCTTTCGCTCATCATGAAGGCTGTTTTGGACGAGGTTCATCCGGATCGATTGTACACGAGTAGGCATCAAAAACTTAGGGGCGAAACTTGCGTCGATCAACCGATCAATGTGAGGGGACGGATCCTTCGGGCATGCTTTGTTTAGGTCGGTGAAGTCTACACATTCTCCACTTTCCATTCTTCTTCTTTACCATAACAACGTTTTGACCAAGTTGGATATTGTACCTCCTTCACGAAACCGGCCTTTAACAACTTTCCACTTCCTCCGACACGCTTGCCTTTCTTCCCCATCTTCCGCTTTCTTGTGACACGCTTTGACTCGGGATCGATTGACAAATGATGACACATGATCTCGGGGTCTATGCCGGCATATCGGCGGTTTCGGCAAAGAGATCCATTTTGCCTTAACACTGGACTATCTCGGTCTCTTCCTCCATTGTCAATGCGTTCCTAGGTGGGTAATTTGCGAGCAGCGGCCGATCTGAGCGTCTTTGACCTCCTCACGAGGAGTAAGTCCGTCCGCCGTCCTTTCTCTGGATCAATATCAACCATGCCGACCTCATGTTTGGGAGAAGCTTCGATGGACTGACCTCTTCTTAGCCTTGTCTTTATAACACTTGGGCCAACCACGGTCTCCACGGATAACCCGACACGGTTGCCAGGGATACTTCATAGTCAAGAACAATGTTGACAATACGCTTCAAGTGCATTGAGCGAAGGTCGCGATGATAATGTTGTAGGGTGACGGCATTAACCAAATACCTAACCCGGCGGCTTTGGCATTTTCTTCTCCGAAAGTAGTTTATGGGGAGGTATCCCGAACACACTTGCTCGCGGAGAACCCTACGAGTCCCACTAAAGGCAACAACTCATTTGGCTCGAAACCCATACCCTTAAAAGCCTCCCGATAGAGGGCGTCCGGAACTCCCGGATCGATTAACACCGTTTCACGCCCAATCCGGATCGCACCTCAATCACCATAGGATCGTTTTCATGTGAACTTCTTTGGCATCCTCCCGAGAAGGTTACCACCGGGATCAAACCTCGAGGTTCCGAAGTACACCGGAACCGGGCATATCTTTCTGGTGAACTAGTGGAGCCACCTCCAAGCCCCGAGATGGTGTTTAGAGTATCCGAGTTGACCTCGCTTCTTTCACCTCTTCTGCCTTACCCTTTTCTTGGACCGAGAAGGTAGGTCTCGTCGTGGGGATGAATCCGCTTCTGGTCTGGGATCCTCCTTCACATATGTTGATAGTTTTCCTCTTTGAATTAACTTCTCAATCTCCCTCCTCAATTGTCGCGGGACTCGTGGTATGCCCCTTGACGATGAAACTCACCACGCACTGGATCACTCCCTAGAACGTGTTAGCAGTCCACTTACTGTAAGGTGGTGTGGCGACTTGAATGGTGGCGTCCGGAGGATATCTTCCTTCGGTGTTGAGGGTGTAAACGTCTCCACGAGCCAAAAGCCGATCGTGGACGTTGAGGCCGTTTGTCCGAGTTTGTTCACGGGTAATAGCGATATCCGTGTCCGGACTCGTTTCGCGACCGCTCCCTTTAGAATCTCGAGCTCGCTTCTCCATGTTACTTTCTTCTCCCTTCACGTAGCACTCAGCTCGAGTAATGATCTAAATGCTCTTGGCGGGCTTTTGGGCTAAGGATTCATTGAGCGCCGGCCTTAAGGCCATCGCAGACCACAAATATCTCGATTAAGATGTGAGACCTTGATAGTCTCCTCATTGAACCTAGCCATGAAGTCCGGAGAGATTCGGGCGTTGTTCACATGAAGAGGGAGGTATTGGCTATCTTGCGATGCCGATTAATGCTTGAATGATTTTCGGTTGAAGTCTTGATAGCTCACTACGGACAGGAAGCCCATATAATAAGGCCGATTCTCGAAGTGGCCATCTTGCACTTGAGCGAGTCGGTTGCTCCAATAGTGCCATCGTGTTGTTAAGCTGCGATGATGTGCTCTCGGGGTCCGTCTTGCCATCGTATGATGCCGGCGGGGGTTTGAAATTATACGGACAGATCCTCCGGGCTGAGACAAAGGTTGCGGCTCGAGGCTACTTCATGATCCTCGCCTCATCCAAGCCCCTCGGTTGAAGGGCTTGAACATTATCTGAAGTGTTTCGTTATCTTTGGCGCAAGTCATCGATCATGGCCAATGAGTGAGATCCGTGGATCTGTTGTTGGTGATGTTTGAAACATTGTCGTCCGTATTTTTTTTGCTTGTGCGGCTGGGAATGATTTCACGAGGCCACGGTGGGCGCCAAATGTTCTTGGGAAAAACCTTATTAGAATGATTTTAGGGTTTGGAAGCTTAAGTATCGTAACTCAAGTTCCAAGCTTAAGTGTCTTGCTTATCCATTGGCGGAGCCCTATTTATATCATTCCTTCCTTGAAGCTATTTCTTTCCTTCCGTGCGCCTCACTCATTAACCATGGCTTTGAAGGCAAGGAGTTAGTTATTCGACTTGTAATCATTCACTAGTAACGTCTCATAAAGATTCTAGGAACTCTTCATCTTCATAACGTCTATCCAACCATTCCTACTAGAGTAACTGCCGAGCTATACTTCGGGCCGAAACCGTCCTCGTGTCTCTCCCCGAGATCCAAGTCGGACTTAGATCTCCTTTCTGATGGTCGAGACCTATCCCGGATCCTTGCATCCAGGCATCCATCTCGGCTGAGGATTTTGTGTATGATCAAATTCCATTTACCTGCATAATTTCATAACATGCTTCTGTTTCTTTTACTTTGTCCAATTCCACCTACTACTAGTTAGTATTAATAAAATATAATTAGGACATAAGTTAGCCGATTAAATTCAGAACCCGATTATGTTCTGATTTTCCGATTTCGGTAAATTCGACGACGGAGCGAGTTGCTCCGAATTCAACGAAAATTGACGTGCTAGCTAAGTTCGACGTGTAGAACGTAGTGGTGAGGTTAGTTTTTAGAAATTACGAGTTTTTAAGAGATGACCCGAAATAGGCTTAATTACGGTTAAATTGAATCGAATTTCGTTTTAGTGGATTTAGGACACATATGGACAATCTGATTGCGACGTTGACGATTATGATTAAATGTCGGTTATTAGGAATGGCTTTCGCGACGATTATAGGTGTTTGACCATTTTTCCCTATTCGGAATTTAGTGAATGAGTTGACAATAATGTGGTTTAATTAAACATAATGTTTGCGGCGATGTATTTATTAATGGATACTTGATAATATGTGATGCGATGATATAAGTCCTTGTACATAATGATGTGATGATTATATTGATGTTGTTAATAAATGCTTCCGACTTGTGAATGCATGATTTTTGATGATGATGAATTATTGGTGATGTTTTGCATAATGCAATTATGATGCGATGATATATTTATCTTGATGTGGATAAATTGTGGCGATGTGGGCTTTATGCCAATTTTGATGAGCGACGATGATGTTTTAGTTTTGTTGTTTTATTGTCGAGTCACAAACATTGCAATGGCGACAATGGGCTTTTATGCCAAGCGACGAGGCTTTTATGCCAAGTGTTCCTAATTATGGACAAAGCGACGGGTACCACATGCATAACATAGTCGTGTCTCATGGAGTCGGTTATGTTTATGTTTGAGTTGTTTGGCGTTTGGTTTTAATTGATGTATGATGTAAATTGCGATGATATATGATGGTTTGTTTGGTGATGATCTTTATGATGAACATGAAATGAATATAACTTGATAATTTCATGATAACTAGGCGATGAATATAACTGATGAGTTTTGTGGTGATGTTTGTGACGATGAGCTTCTATGCCAAAAGCGACGATGGGCTTTAGCCAATTTGTGATGATTTTATTTATGTTATTATGTTATTAGTATTGTTTAGTGTTGTTGTTTGATGTTGTTGTTTATAGTTTATGTGTTGTTGTGATGATTTATGCCGATGAGGTTATGGCGATAAAGTGTCGATTATACACATTAGTATGACGATTAAAGTAAGTGAGTTTTGATTAGGTGTTGGAATTACACTTATTAATCTATACCCTTTATAATTCCGAAACTATATATACTTTATCATGCCTTTAATTATATGTTTTGGAGTATCTCACCCTTTATTTATTTCGTCGTTACCTTTATATTGGTAATGTGCAGGTTATGAAGACGGAGTTTATAGCTGTTGTTAGTCGAGTCGGTGTCGCTCTGATACGTAGCACTCGGGGGGAATATTTATGTTGTCATTGTTGTTGTTCTTTTGTTTTTTTTTCCTTTTGTAAATAAGAATCATACTTTATGAAAATATGATTTATTAAGGAAGTTTAATAAAAGAAGATGTTTTGATTTTAAGAATCAATTTATGTTTTCCGGCGATGCTATGTATCCGAGATTTTTACTTTAAAGTAAACTATTTAAAGTGATTTGGTTTTGAAGGTGTGATGCCTCAGTATTGAATTTATGAAATTTTAATTTACTCTGATTTTTGCATATAAAACCTTGGGAAATATTAGGGTGTTACATTAGTGGTATCAGAGCAGGTCGGTCTGTCGGCCAGGTTATTAATGTGCTTAACCCTTTTGTATGCGACATGTGTGTGAAATACTGTCGGTACTTGCTTGTTTCTATTTGTTTGTCTGCATAGATGAGTTTGAAATAAGTGGGGGAGAAGTTTTACTTCTTGGTGGCGCTTGTGGCTTAGAGTTGGAGCCTCAAGCAGTGTTACGCTTTGGTAACTTGAAGTGTAAGTTTGAAGACGCTGTTGTAGTTTGGTATAGATGGTTTATGTCACCATCATGATTTTCAACTACCTATTGACAAATTGAGGAACTGATCACCCTTAATCTCTTGTTGATAGTAGTCAGGATTTATGTTGGTTGGGATGGATTTGTCTTTCTAGCTTAATAGTGTATGAAGCAGATGAGTTAGCTCGAGGTGGTGCATGGTTACTTGTGTTGTGGGCGAATTTGGATTTTGGTGAGGAACAATATTTTGGCAAGCGAGCTTCTTGTTGCGATTCTTCCAAAGCATTTTGTGAAAATGTGGGTGAATTACCGTCGTAGTGCGAAGTGAAGTTTTGATGGATTTAGTTTTTGGAACTAGTTGTGATTCAAAGTACCCTTAGGGGATGTTTGTTTCAGAGTATAAGTTGAAGAGTCAACTTGAGGATTGGTTTTAGTAGAGTTTGTTTGTTTGAGTGGGTCGCCGTGGAGTGCGCCGGTTGTGTTGTTCGAGAAGAACAAAGGTTGCCTGAGTTGGTGTGTCGTTTGCAGTTAAGGAACGAAGTGGATATCGAGGGCAAGTGTCCACTTCCGAGGATTGATATTTGGATAAATCAGTAATTTGGAGTTTATGCGTTTAGCGAGATCGATGTGAAGTCTGGCTGTCTACGGGTTAGTGTGTGAGCTGAAGATGTTTAGACAATGCTTTTCAAGATAGTGTATGGTCCTGGCGAGTGTTTGTTCATGTCATTAGTGTGACTGATGCGTCAGGTGTGATTTTGGAATGTTCAGACAGTACTCTCATGAGTAGCTATAAGAGTTATTTCGTGTTCATGGATATTATTTGATTCACATCAAGTTAAGGAAATGTGGCAAGCATCTGAGCGTTGCGTTATCAATAGTGAAGTTAGATCGGTGCATGTCGAGTATTCTAAAGAAGGAGTTTTGGAACTATTAGACGTGAGTGTCTTAAATAAGCGACTTAGACGGTGATATTATGGACAATTCCGCGAAGATTTATTTCGTGTCTTGTAGAAGACTTCAAGGGGGTTATTTCAGAGCTTAGAAGCTCCTTTGTCTTGGATGGTTAACTTTGTGAGTTTGATGGAAGATCTTTTTATAAGTTGGTGTTGATCGTGGGTACTTTGACTTGAGATGGTCGAGTCATTATTTGGGACTTCGCAATGGGAAGCGAATTTGTTTGAGCCGGTGAAAAGTTTAGCGAATGCTTTGATTTTGATCTTGTTTTGTGCTGAAGAACCTTGTGTGGCGTATTGTGACATTCCATTTTGGACTTAAGATGTATTTCGACATAGAGTTGGAAAAAGTGTATTGCTACCTTGGAACGATTGGATTTTCATAAGGAAAATTGTCAAACACATGAGTTAGAGTTTGTTGGGGTTGTGCTCATTTGAAATCTTAAAGGTGCAGATGTTAACAATGAGAAGATTGGAATTGTTGAAGACAATTCAAGTTTGAGTGTAATCTATAAAGAGACTTCGTCTGTTGTTCAGCTTAGTAAGTTGGTATCGCGGATAACCCAAGATTATCTGATTTGGGATTTGTTATTTTGAAGAATGTTGCATGTTTATTTTGGGATACTTGTTGAGATTAAGCTCAGAAGGTTATTAAGGATTCGTTCACTACTAACATATGGATTTCGTCGGATACTAATAGTCGCGGTGGATTATTAGATTACGACTAAGATAAGTCTTGACGGTAAAGAATTTTGTGATGGTTTGGTAACCACAGGTACCTTATGATTGAGGGTTTATAAAAGGAAGATGTTCTATTTGTAACTGAAGTCGGTCGCGACGGTGTTCGTGTTGGATTCCATAAAGTTTATGTCATGGTTCTAAGTCTAACCTGTTTTGTAATTACAGGAGTATGAGACGACGTTGATTGGTTGAGTTCTTGAGGGAGTGTTTTGGTTTGAATTACCACTTTGGAAGATTGAAAGTTATGAAGGTGTTTCGAATACGAAACCTGTGTATTGATTGTTGCGACGGTGCGAGGATGGTTATTACTTAATACATATCTTGGGAATTAAATTGGTATAAGGGAAGACTTCGTTGAAGTCAAGTGTATGCGTCGAAGTTTCACAAGTGAAATATTTGGACAGTGTTTGAAAGGTCAAACTATGTCGTATATTCTAGAGGATTAATGGACGTTAGTCAGTCAAGAATGAAAGAGTGATTTTTTGAGTGGATGAGACTGATGCTAAGAGGTGTCTTGTTGGGTGTACGCTCTGAAACGTATCCTTTCTGTGTAATTGTGAAGTTGAGGACTAACCAAGTTGTTTTACGATTGGCATCTTCTGCATAAAAGTGAAGCATCATGGTTTAGATATCGAGCATTGAATTGTTAGCAAGTATGCGAGATGGTTGGATTTGGACTAGTGAGTTATGGTCACAAGTCGTCTGTATAAGCCCTGGAAAGAGTGGTGTATCACAATTCTGTTATGTTTGCGTAACTTGTTATTGTTCAAAGGTTGTACGTTGGAATCTACATGGATGATGTGACCTTGTGTTTTTCTGGAATGAGAGCGATAACTGCAAGTGTAATTCTTGAGTTCGTATTTATGCGTGAATGAAGGCATCTTTTTTCGTGTTTGCGCAACACGCGTGGTACTATTCTGTTATGATTGTTTCAGTTTTGGTTTGTGTAACCATTTTGTTGTTTTCGTTTTAGCGATGGTGTCGGTGTTGTGTCGTAGGACTTTATGTTCTTATCTTTGGTGACTCGTTTCCGAGGTGTCGGTTCGAGTGTGTAACTAATTCTATGGTTGAGGCGTTAGGATAGTATCGATCTTGTTTGTTTGGTTCTCGAGTGAACCGGTGTGTATGCGACTTGTTTAGTTGTTGGGTGTTAGTTGGTTGTCGAGTGCATTGTATGGACTTTGCATCTCGGCATGGTTGTTCTTGTCTAGACGTTGTGGTTAGGGAGATGCCCTTGTGTTAGGTGTATTTTATAGGTTGTTTAATTGACGCGAGGATTGAGTGGACGAATGCGTAGGCATGTCCTGCATTGTTCGTTTTAGTCGAAATTTCGAGGACGAAAATTTATAAGTAGGGGAGAGTTGTAACGCCCTGTTTTAATTAATATTATATTATATTAATATTTTCGAATTACAGATCGATATTTATTTTGCGATGAGAATAAATATATTAATTGATATATATGATAATATATTTGGCGACGTTTCGTTTGGTCCGGTTTTTATACCGTTCGGTTCGGTAAAATATTATTCGGACTGATATTTAATTCCCCAGAATTATTTGATTAATTGAATTAATGATATAATTAAATAGGGGTGTGGGAAGCATTTTGTTAGAATTGGGTTTTTCACCCTTAACCTTACTAGTAAGACACACCATAAATACATTCCCATTGTTTTCTTTCCATTTTTCATAACAAAAGCCAAATAGAAACTTGGAGGAAATAGAAAGGGGTTTTGGTATAAGAGCAAGAGGAGAGCAAGAAGAGGAGAGAAAGGTTGAGTTTGTAGAATCATCAAGATCAATCAAAGCTTGCAAGGTAAGGGGTTTGATTTCCTTTCCATATAGTTAGGGTTTGATAGATATATTTTGGATTTGGGAGAAATTGATAGGTTGATTCTTGAGTTTGGTTGGTTGATTGATGAAATAAATTAGGAAAGTTGAGTTAGAAATATTGATCTAGGTGTTCTATAACCATGGCAAGTAGGAAGGAGTTGTAAGAATAGAAAATAAGAAAAATTGGAAACTGTTAAGAAAACCAGAAGAACACTCACGCAGGGAAGAAGAGAAGGATAGTCTAAGTGGAGTGTTCATGGAGGGGGAGGCGCCCACCTCAAGGTGAGGGGAGGTCGTCCCCCATGCTGAGGCCTCCGCCTCCTTCCTCAAATCAAACAAGGGACGTACGTCCCAGAGGCTAGAGTGGTGCAACGGAATTTTGGAGATTTCTGTTTTTCTGTAAATTGTTTTCTCTGTTTTCTGCATAATTCCATTTACCTGCATAATTTCATAACATGCTTCTGTTTCTTTTACTTTGTCCAATTCCACCTACTACTAGTTAGTATTAATAAAATATAATTAGGACATAAGTTAGCCGATTAAATTCAGAACCCGATTATGTTCTCATTTTCCGATTTCGGTAAATTCGACGACGGAGCGAGTTGCTCCGAATTCAACGAAAATTGACGTGCTAGCTAAGTTCGACGTGTAGAACGTAGTGGTGAGGTTAGGTTTTAGAAATTATGAGTTTTTAAGAGATGACCCGAAATAGGCTTAATTACGGTTAAATTGAATCGGATTTCGTTTTAGTGGATTTAGGACACGTATGGACAATCCGATTGCGACGTTGACGATTATGATTAAATGCCGGTTATTAGGAATGGCTTTCGTGACGATTATAGGTGTTTGACCATTTTTCCCTATTCGGAATTTAGTGAATGAGTTGACAATAATGTGGTGTGATTAAACATAATGTTTGCAGCGATGTATTTATTAATGGATACTTGATAATATGCGATGCGATGATATAAGTCCTTGTACATAATAATGTGATGATTATATTGATGTTGTTAATAAATGCTTCCGACTTGTGAATGCATGATTTTTGATGATGATGAATTATTGGTGATGTTTTGCATAATGCAATTATGATGCGATGATATATTTATCTTGATGTGGATAAATTGTGGCGATGTGAGCTTTATGCCAATTTTAATGAGCGACGATGATGTTTTAGTTTTGTTGTTTTATTGTCGAGTCACATACATTGCAATGGCGACGATGGGCTTTTATGCCAAGCGACGAGGCTTTTATGCCAAGTGTTCCTAATTATGGACAAAGTGACGGGTACCACATGCATAACATAGTCGTGTCTCATGGAGTCGGTTATGTTTATGTTTGAGTTGTTTGGCGTTTGGTTTTAATTGATGTATGACGTAAATTGCGATCATATATGATGCTTTGTTTGGTGATGATCTTTATGATGAACATGAAATGAATATAACTTGATAATTTCATGATAACTAGGCGATGAATATAACTGATGAGTTTTGTGATGATGTTTGTGACGATGGGCTTCTATGCCAAAAGCGACGATGGGCTTTAGCCAATTTGTGATGATTTTATTTATGTTGTTATGTTATTAGTATTGTTTAGTGTTGTTGTTTGATGTTGTTGTTTATAGTTTATGTGTTATTGTGATGATTTATGTCGATGAGGTTATGGCGATAAAGTGTCGATTATACACATTAGTATGACGATTAAAGTAAGTGAGTTTTGATTAGGTGTTGGAATTACACTTATTAATCTATACCCTTTATAATTCTGAAACTATATATATATACTTTATCATGCCTTTAATTATATGTTTTGGAGTATCTCACCCTTTATTTATTTCGCCGTTACCTTTATATTGGTAACGTGCAGGTTATGAAGACGGAGTTTATAATTAGTCGAGTCGAGTGTCGCTCTGATACGTAGCACTTGGGGGGAATATTTATGTTGTCATTGTTGTTGTTCTTTTGTTGTTTTTTTCCTTTTGTAAATAAGAATCATACTTTATGAAAATATGATTTATTAAGGAAGTTTAATAAAATAAGATGTTTTGATTTTAAGAATCAATTTATGTTTTCCAGCGATGCTATGTATCCGAGATTTATACTTTAAAGCAAACTGTTTAAAGTGATTTGGTTTTGAAGGTGTGATGCCTCAGTATTGAATTTATGAAATTTTAATTTACTCTGATTTTTGCATATAAAACCTTGGGAAATATTGGGGTGTTACATTGTACTTTTCCTTCACTTCCTCAACTTCATCATTTTGCACTTGATCGCCATTTTGGGAGCCATCAGCTTGATATGTGAAGTGATTTCTAAAGGGAACTTGAGGTATGGTGTGGATGATTCGTCGTTGTTCGGTGACCACAGGCATTTGAAGAGTCTATTGAGCGGATTGACCTACTCCATGATTGATTTCATATTGTGGAGTGTAGTTGCGCGGTAAGCCAAATTCTGGCCAGGTGGTAGCCATATTCTGATTTTATGGTGGTTCCACAACAGTAGTATCGACTTCAGAGATGACAGTCCTTTGAAGTGGATCAGTTCTGGCCATAATCACTTGCATCATGGCTGTGAGCTTGGTCATTCCAGACTTCAAATCATCAATCTCCATCCTGAATTTGGCATTATGTTGTTCTAGATTCTCCATTCTCAACTTGACAGCAGCTCTGGTTTCGTAGCGGTGTCGGGGAATCAACTTGCTTTGTTAACTGATTGAATGGAAACAGATGGAATAAGTATTTCGATGGTGAAATGCACGCATGATGATGAATGTGGAATGCATACATTTTTTATATGCAATAATGATGTTTATGGGATAAAATATCTCATATGGAATGCAACATAATGATAAGAACATGTACATAGAGGTATGAAACCAAAATGATACGGGTAATCAGATACAGAACAACCTAACTAGGTGGGCTCCCTATTGTAGGATGGCTATAGGATTTTACCCAAGAACCCCCTCACAAGGTTACTGTGTAAGGTTTTATGGCTTTTAGAGTCAAAGATCCTTTTTGAAAATATTGTTATCAATCGCGATTAAAAATTTGCGAGCCAACAATATTCTCAAAATGGTATGCTCTAAGAGAGGTCCAAGGGTTCAAAAATCCAGGGATTCTTAAACTAGAGAAATAATCCTTTCTAACAACATTATTGTCAATGCAAAAATAGCTTGCAATCGGCAATAACATCTTCGAAAGAACCTTACTCTAGGTGTGGTCTTCGCACCAACTTACAAGACATTTCCGTCTAGCAAATCGATACTACGCAACCACTCTAATTTTGGTGCACTCAAGCCTTGGTAGTGGGCTTATCTCATAATATCAATGATCCAATCTATAATGGCCCCACACAATGAATATATCAACAAGATAATAAACAAGGCATAAAGAAATAAATGACTGAAACATAAACATAAGTGAGAATTAAAGCACCAAGAAGAAAACAAAGTAAAATAAAAAACTCACAAACACACAAAGAACTAAACTAGGGTTGACTTGCTTGAGAAAATTTCCCCCAGTGAAGTCGCCAAACTGTTGACGTTATCGAAAAAAATTCGATTACGAACAAAACAATGAAGTCGCCACCTAACTTTATTTATTCCTAAAGAGGAAAGGGAAAATATAGATAAAACCCAAGAAACGAAAAAATGAAATGAAATGGTCTTCGAAACCAAGAGATACGGGTTCGAGAGTCGGTTATGCAAGGGGAAGGTATTAGCACCCCTCACATCCATCGTACTCGATGGGACGCATTTAGTTCTAAGTGTGTTTGTGTGTTTAAAATTAAATTTGATATCTTCTACTTATTATGTGCGAAAGGAGAAATGAAACGAAACATGTTTTAATTTTTTGAAAGTGTGCTCGCCAAGATGTTAGAATCTCGTGCCTACGTATTTCCCAAGTGCGATGGAAAAGTCAGAGCTTATGTAGTTCTCGGTTGCGAGAACATTTGTTGGTTGGTTGATTTTATTTTATGAAAATAGGAGCTTAATCGTACGTGGACGATAAGACATCACTAGTGCAATTCGCATGTGAGCGAAAGAGGATCGCGTGTGAGCGATGAGTATCGCATGTGAGCGATGTTTGAAAAATGACTTGCACGTGGGCAAGGTTTGATGAGTTTGAATTGATTTTAATGTGGGAGACGAGTATTGGACCATAAGCGTTCAACGGCTAACGCCCCAAATACTCGGATGAGTGGATAAAACCATCCTAATCATCTTTTGCTACCCAAAATTTCATTAAGAAAAAGGTGAGGTAAAACGAGGTTCACTTATTAGATTCATTTAAGAAAAACCAAACGTACAATCGAGGGTCGAAACAGGACTGACTACCATACGTTTGGGAAGAGAAAAGTAGAGTATTTATTTATAAAAATGTTTTTGAGAAGAATCACTCGACGTTGGATCGAGGTTTGAGAATTTATTATGAAAGGTCTTGAATGATGAGAAGAGAATTGATTTGGGCTATGATTAACCAAGAAAGCTTGATTAATCTCGAGAGAATAGACAAGTGTCTACTCCCTACCATGGGGCCCTTATTGAATGAAAATATGGTATGTGGATCAAGGCGCGATAATGGAAATGGGTGATTGCGAATAATTATGGAAGCATGAAATAAAGCGAGTAAATAAATTAAAAGCCCATACAAGGTGGCTAACACAAATGATAAGGAAATTTATATTGTGTAGGTGCATGCACAAAATAAATTTAATCGACTAATTAACCGAAATTTAATCAAGTAATTAGTTTAGTAAAATTAATTAGATGGACTAATCAATTTTAAATAACCTAATTAGATAATTAAATAATGTTTAACTAATCAATCAAAGTTTCATTGTAAACCCAAGAGCAAGCATGGTGTGTACAAATGTGTGGCCGTTGTGACGCTTCAAAGCTTTGTCAACTCAAGGTTAAAAATGGCTCATGAATATTAGTTTGAAAATATTTTTGGTTTGTGCACATGTGAATGAATAATTGAAATAAGCAATAGAATATTTACTAATTATTACAACTCATGGGGAGGGGACACAAATTTACAAATGGGGATGACGGAAATAAATTACAAGTCCATGTAAATTTACAAGTAATAAAAATAAATCTAAGAGATAAATAGCTAAAACAAAATATTATTGAGATTTTTAAAGTATTGAAACAAAAATAAAAAATGAATTTTTTATAAGAAAAAAAATTTAATAAGATAAATTCTAAATCTAAGGTCTTATGTTTTTTTTTAAGATAAAGTTTTGAGTAAATAAAATAAAATAAAACTAAATCTATATATATTTTTTGTATCTTTGAAAATTATTTTGAAGATCTAAAATATATTACTTGTATCAATCAACAAAAACAATACTATTTCTAAAAAAATTTAACAACTAAAATAAAAATAAAATCTTTTTGTTCTTTTAAAAATAAAATTTTGAGTAAATAAAATTAAATTAAATTAAATCTATATGTATGTTTTTTTTATATCTTTGAAAATTATTTTGAAGATCTAAAATATATTATTTCTATTTTATTTACAAATCTAATATAAATCTAATATAAATATACAAGAACAATAAAAACAAACTCTCATTTAGACAAAATTAATTCTAAGACTACAAGAAGAAAATATATTATGTTTTTAATATGGGAATTAAATTAACAAAGCTAAGTAAAGAAAATATTCCAATTTTTTTGTTTTAAAACATATCTAGATAAAAATAAAATTAAACCTAAACTAAACATGTATATTTTATTATTTCCTGAAAACTCTAATTAATAATAAAGAAAACTAATAATAAAAAAAACCTTATGGTTCGGTAGGGGTGTGGTTCACGGTGGGAATGAGACGAGGGAGAAGGCCGTGGAATGTACAGAGAGACGGAGGGAGTGAAAATGGTGTAGGAACTTCGTTGTTCTATGAAAAGAAATAGAACTGCCTTGCCTCCTTTTCTTTTTCTTTTTCTTTCGTAAGTTATAAGATATTCCTATATATATACCCTAATAATTAGGTTAAGGTAATTTTTAAAATGCCTAAAATAACCCTAATGATAAAATGGACCCAAAAGCCCAATAGATTAAAAAATAACTTACCCAAAAACATTTTTATTTTGAGTTTTGGAGATAAATGGACACCTAAAATTATCAAAAATGATATAAATTTGAAAAATAAATTATCCAAAAAAATAAAATGAGGACATTAAAATAAACTACGGGTCTCATATATTAAAGAAAAATATCAAAATATTTACAATCGAAATAAAATGATAACAAAGAATATCCGGCTTTTAAAACACTTAAGGTTAAAAACGAGACTCAAAAATGTATCGAAACATTAGAGAGGGCACATTTTTATGATCTACGCGACACGCAGATTCATAAAGCAGTGAGTAAAAGGCGAAAACTTGAAATATTTTCCCCGCTAATTTTCCGCACAGTGTCGAATCGCTTTTAACGGTCTGTTTATAAAACCAAAATATCAATATCATCAACATATAATAAACTTAACATGATGCAATAAACAGGTAGAGAGATAAAAATAAATGAATTAAAATAACGAGTATTTTACAACTACAAAACGATGCAAATGTCGATTTAAATTGACTTTTGGTCAACTTAAATACGACTAATGATGCAGATGCGATGAATGAATGATTGTTTAATGATAATGGTCTAATGGAATCGTATGTAGATGAAAAACTATGATGTGCTAATGCGGCTAAAAAAACTCAGGGTGAAATTTAGGGTGTGACAGTTATCTAAGCGTTGCTTTTAGATCTTGGCATACAAATCCTAATTAGTATACATCTAGCAGTTAATATATGCAGAAAGATGACGTCCTACGCTATTACATGGCTTTGGGCAAGTTATATAAGGAGGTGTGGAAAAGTAAATTAACGTAAGCTATTACATCTCATGAGCAGTTACATAATAAGAGAACAATGCAAGAAAATAAAGATCTACCCTATTACAAAAATAATCTTGCCATCTATACATCGATTTCTAATGTTAAAAATAAATAATAAAGCATAAATAAAAGGAAAGCTTATTTGATAAATAAGATAATTTTATAAACCCTAATATTAGAAAAAATATTTTTTTGGTATTTTTGTGGTTGATTTTAATTAACAAAACCTAATTTCTAAGTTAATTGTTTATAATTTTAATCAAATGAAAAATAAAATATTTTTGTGTCAAAAATTAATTTAACATTTTATTGACCTAAATCTAAAAAAGAAAATATTTTTAGGGTTTTTTTATAATAGTTAAAAATATTTATGAAAAGAATTAAAATAAGTGTTAAAAAATCAAAAGAAATTAGAAAATGTTAAGAAAACAAGTAGTAAAAATTAGTTTTGGTCTCCCAGGGTGTTGAACTTGTGAACCTGGGGTTACAGGCACAAAACTTTACCACTCATCCATACGCCATTGGTGTTAGAACTCTGCCTCCAAAAGTATATGTGTGCGAACCTGTAAAAATTAGAAAATTTTGAAAACATGCAAAAGGTAGGGATCAAACCCATGCCTTGAGAGAGTGAGAAGACTAGCGTGTGCATGGTTAACTACTGGGGTGGTGGTACATCCATGTATTTAGACACAATGATAAATATATATGCAAAATCCATTTCAGAAAATCCAACTAAAATCAAAACGCGCGCATATGGGGTCCTCTGATTTGAATGGACCAATTGCAGAATGCCACGCCTAGAGTTTTTGGTCAAACTGCCAGGCAACGCCGGAGTCAACCCTTTGGTCATCTTCTCCAGCCATCTCATAATTCAAACCTGAAAAATAAAGAGAACCAGAGCACAAGGTTAAGCATACCCCCTAAATCGACCCATGTGAATCGATTGGTGGCAATGGTTTGTCCTAAAAATCTCTATATCAATGGGTTCGAAGGTCACAGTTCTTCATGCCCTAACAATGGCATAACGTGATTTAAACCTCAAAGCTTACATGTCATACATTGTACATATTCTAACAAACATCCTAAACATAAACAAACACATCAAACATGTCAACAATGCATGGAAAATTAAAATCGATTTCAAGAACTTTTACCAAACCGGTGCAATTGAATGGCATGATTCTAGGATGCTTTGGGATGGTGTAAAGGCTTGGATCGCTTCCTGGAAGCCACAGGCTTATGAATGGATGCTTGAAATTGATTGAGAAAGACTGTAAACTGAGATTCGAGTTTGCCCTAAACTTTAAAAAAATCGGAGAGTTTGGTTAGGGTTCTTAAGGCAACAATTTATGTCTTTTGAGGCTGGCATTGTTGTGTATATATTGAGGGACAAATTAGGTCGAGCACTGAGACAAAAATATATTGTATTCATTGAAAAATATTTGATTGGAATTTTGTATCAAATCTTTCTTTTTTTGCTCAATCTCATGCCACTCACTTCTATGCATTTTTGCCAGCTTTCTTGGACTCACTTGTACCTTAAGGAACTCAGTGATCAAGCCCACATGCCTTGAAACCTTTCCTTGCATTTTATTTTAAATAAAATTGAATTTAAGTGAAATAATTCAAAAATAAATGAAATAAATAATAGGAGGGCGTGTAGCTGAGCTTAGAAGTCATGGACCATGTTATAAACAAGTTCAAATCATGAAAAAAATAGTCCCATTTGGAAGAAATTCAAGTTTTCTCAATACTTCTGTTCATGCACTTCTTCAAAATTGTTAAACTTGCACAAACTATATCTTGCTCAATTTTCAACATTTGAGGATGATCTTGGTCTTCTTAGAAAGCTTAAGATGTCCTCTAAGAGCTCTCTTTGATTTCATCTTATTTGAAGCTTCCATGATCATGTACATTTCTTTGAGAAAATATGACTTTTTGTTGACTTTTGAAAGGACCTATAATGTCTTGGCCCATATCTCTCAAATGAAGCATTTTTGGACTTGAGCTAAGAGATACAAAGTTGTAGAGAATTGAATTCCCTTTAAAATGAGCTTTGGGTTGAGAAATTTCTGATGAATTATGTGAAAGTTATGCTTGGTTAAAGTTCTATTGACTTTCCCTTGAGAAATTAGGGTTTCTTAAGGGAAAGTCAACAGAACTTTGACCAAGCATAACTTTCACATACTTGATCAGAATTTTTTCCATAAAAGCTCATTTTAAAGGGAGTTCAATTCTCTACAACATTGTCTCTCACATGGTTTGTCCAAAAATGCTTCATTTGAGAGATATTGATCAAGATATTATAGGTCCTTTAAAAAGTCAACAAAAATTCATCTTTTTCCAAAGAAGTATACCTGAGCATGGAAGCTTAAATAAAGATGAAACAAAAAGGATATCTTAGAGAACATTTTAATATTTCTAAAAATTCCAAGATCATCCTCAAATGATAAAAATTGAGCAAGTTATGGTTTGAGCAAATTTGGAAATTTTGAAGAAGTGCATGAAGAAAACATTGATCAATCATGAAATTTTTTCAAATGGGTCTTGGTTTTTATGATCTAAACTTGTTTCCAACATTATCCATAACCTCTAAGTTCAATTACACGCCTTCCTTCGATTTATTTAATTTATTTTTGAATTAAATCATTAAAATTCAATTTTAATTAAAATAAAATTCAAGGAAAGGCTTAAGGGCGTGTGGGTTTGTTATTCAAGTATCTTGAGGACCAAGGAAGTCCATGATAGCTGGCCAAATCGTGAAAGAAAGAGATTTGCATGAAATTGAGCAATTTTGGAAAGATTTCTTTTGATTTTCAATCAAATATTTTCTCCATCAATGCAATATATTCTTTGCACAATTCTTAACCTAATTCAGTCTCTTATATATGTACAAGGATTCCAATGCTCAAGAAGAAAAAACTTGCAGTCAAGGTTCTAGCTCGATTCAGACCAAACAAAGCCTCAAACTATATTCCTTGATCCTCTCTAAAGCATTCCATATCGTTACAAGGTATTAAAACACCCAGAAACACGATATAGCATATCACGGTTTGCATCTCTTTACTCAAAATTGAATTTATGAATTTTTGCAACATAAGCATGTTTCGGTTGTATATTTATGCTTAGAATGATTTTTGCAAGCTTTCTGGAGGGTTTGATTTGAGTTTAAGTGCAGGTACGAAGAACCACCATTGTTAGGTTCCAAGCTTTCAATTTGGGGATATTAGGTTAGAGGAAAAATTGGCCAAAACCAAGGGCACCATTGAGCTTATAAGGGAATTTATTGTTTGTATTTTCAATTTTTGAATTGTGCAGGGATATAGTGACGGACAGACATCATCGGTATAGGCTTATCGATGGAAAAGCTGTGGGTAAATTTCCCAGAAAAATTCAAATTGGGGACGATGAACAGGACCCCGCGTGTTTTCTTTTTTTCAAAATAATTTTCAAAATCTATTTTTATATATATTGTTTTGCTTCTATTTCCATAACAAATCAGCACTATAGCTCGGTTGGCAAGGGAGGCGAGCATGTGACCAAGAGGTCTTGGGTTTGATCCTTAGGGGCTACCTCTTATTTTTTCACCATTTTCCTTACTAACCTATTTTCTTGTTTTTCTTTCAATTTATTTTTTCTTTATTTTAATTCTTTTCAAATATTTTTTAAACTATCACAAAAAACCCTAAAATAATTTTCTTTTTAGAGTTAGGTCAATAAGACCTTTATTTAATTTTTGACACAAAAAATTATTTAATTTTCTTTGCATTTTAATTATTTTCCTAATTAATTTCTAATTAATGTAGAATTAGGGTTTTCTTCATAAAATCAATTTATAAAAAACTCAAAAAAATATTTTCTTTTAGTAATTAGGTTTTAAAATTCTCTTAACATTCAAAATGTTTTTCTCTTATTTATTTATTTCTTTATTCTTATTTAAATTCTAGAAATCGATGTATATGTCGCAAGGATATTTTTGTAATAGCGTAGATTTACTTTTCTCGCACATTTAATTTTCCGCACCTCCTATAATGTAACTACCCCAAAGCCATCTAATAGCATAGGAAATTTAATTTCCGCACCTTTACTTTCCCGCAAATATTAACTGTTTAGATGTATGCTAATTAGGATTGTATAGCAAGATCTAAAACGAATTTAGATAACCCTAATCAAGATAAATATCTGAATTGAATCAATTGCATACTCACACCCTTATGGTATCCTCTCTTGTTGCCTTCGGATAAAATGGTCATGTCCCTCGAACGTAAGGATACCATTAACAAAAGTCCCTCGATTCAAAATCATCACAAAGATCATAGTCCCTCGATGACCCTCGATGTTGCCTACGAATATATGATCTTGTCCCTCGGTTGTTGCCTACGAATAAGTGATGATCGTCCCTTCGAATTGCTGAGGTATCCTTACAATGTTGCCTTTAATGACCATAAGATGATCCTACACATGTCCATTCACATCCAATGGATGGAGTTACCTACCAACTAATGGTATGGATAGCAATATCCTAAAGAATAAGGAAAATAACAAGAATGACATTCTGAGTGGGTAATAACTCTTAATTCCTTGCTCATAAATCATCAAAATAATTTTCACACCTCACACTCTTTTCAAAAATACTTTCAAACAAACACTTTGTATACATTCATATGAGAATCATTACAAAGTTAATCTTTCGAAATATTTTCAAACACTTCGTATACATTCTTGAGGACTGATACAAGAATCATTACAAACTTAAATCAAAATATTTTTAAACAAATCACACACACAAAAGCAAGTTTTCAAAAGTGAGCCAAGCAATTAGGAGCCCGTAGATAACTACGGATGGAAAGGGTGCTCACACTTTCCCTTTTCATAATTACCCCCCGAACTCAGAATCGATAAAAGGTCTTTCCTATTCTTTTCATCTTTCCTTATTGAATAAATGCAAAACAAACAAGTCAATTCTCCCATAATGTTACACACCACCAATTGCATTAGAAAGCTAATGTTATAATTTTTTCGTCTAAGTGGAGAAATTGGTCTATGAGTGCTACAACAGTAGCATTTCTCTGGTTTTTATACCATAAACGTTGGTGATTTCGGTCATGCATTGGTCAACTTATTTCAAGTGTGTCTGGAGTCTCGTAAGTGTGTTTTAGGTTAGGCCAATTGCGTCGGAAATAGGTTTAATGATGTTTTCAATAGAAAATTTCATAAGTTTCTATTTAGTATAAAATTTTGGGCATCATTTTGAAGTTAGACGAAAGATTATGCCTGATGCGAGTACTTGTTCTTGTTATTTGGTTAAACTAAATCAATTGGTGTATTAAGTCTTGAAATAAAAACCATATTCTTAAATAGATTCTCTAAAATTTCCATAACATGTTCATTTGCTTGAGTCTAACTTCATTTGATACTTTAAATCATTATTCAAATATGATGTATTGTTATGTTATTATTAAGGTGAAATAATCACGAATCCACTATGTTGTTCTATAACGTTGATTGTTAATCCTATTGACTATAATATTGCATGATTGTGAATATGCAATTTTTGAGTTACTGTTGTTGGTGTTGTTTATTGATTGTTATAATATTGAGTAATGATCATGTATAGTGATCATGTAACGGTGGTATATGCGTGGTGATTATTTTGGTGAGTCTTTTGGTGATAATGCATGTTGTTGAGTGTCATGCATCATGGTGTACGAACTTTGGTCCAGTTTTGATGATCCTTGATTTTATGGTGGGAATCGAGTGCGAGTAGATAATTCCATTGTGGGATTAGTGAAGTGTTTCTATATGGCGATTATCGATGATTTTTGGCGTACACTGGTTCCATGATGGAATTGGATCCTATGGTGGGGATCGATGAGTGATATGAACCTGAGTGTTAAGAAATGGTACTTCATGCACAACAAGTTGGTTATGGAGTAAGTTGCATACATAGTTGAATATGTGGTTTATTATTCATGATGTCGTTGATTGGTTGAGAATATGTGTATTTTGTTGTGAATGAGTGTGAAACTATATTTTATTGATTTTGTAATGAATGTGTGCTTGTTGTATGTTTCTCTACCTTAGCATTCTTTACACTGTTTATATTCAATGTTGTTTATTACCCCTTTATTTTGATGTTGTCCACCATGGCCATATTGCATATACTCGGCAGTAGAGTTAGCTATTGTATGTAAAAGTTAGCTCCTGGATTTACTTCGTTTAGTTTTATCGTTATTTAGAAGTCTTGATCTAATCCTATAATATCGGGGTTAGGAATGTTTTTTTTCTATTTATGTTTTGTTGAAGTTTAATTGTCTTTTTGATTTATGTCGAAGTTTTTGAGAGTTGAATGTGATGACTCTTTATTTATTTAAATCATTTTATTATTTGAGGTTTGAGACTAAGAGTCTAAAATGTAATATCTTCTATTTAGATCATATTTACTTGTTTAAATTGTTTGACTTGTCTGTTTTACTTTTAAGGGTATGCTCAGGTATTATTACTTGTGGGGGATCCTACACCCGGATCCAGGTTTCCTTAGGTAAGTAGTTATAGATCATTATGATTGTCCGGCATAGACCGAAACGGTTAAAATGATGGCTATGGTTAGTGTGACACTTTGGATGACCGAATGTTCCTCATGTTTATTTGAGGAAATATTTGGCGTCTGTGTGGTGTTATCAAGCACTAACTAAACTTTTAGAACCCTAATTGACCCATCTTAGCCATTAGAAGGTAGTGAGATAGCCTACTTCGGTGCAGACTGGGGTTGGTTGATAATCGATGCTACGCTCATTGAGATTCAACTTTCGGGATGTTTCGGTCGACCATTTGGTAGCTGTACTGAAATAAAGTCTGCGAGAAAGATCCGTGATATGAGATTCCTCGAACCCGGTTACTATTATAGGACAGGTTGAACCAACTTAAACTCTGGTGAAGGGTAGACACCTATACCTCATGCAAGCCTTAAACCTAGGGATATTGTGTGAATTGTTTGTGCTTGCTACTTGAACATGACATCATGACATCATAACATCATATCATTTCTAACCATTTCAAGGACCTAGGGATTTGCTTTTGCTTTGTATTTTAGGGTTATGGCTTCCAGGAAGACTATCTGAACCAACTTTGTGGGGATACCTTCTCAACTCAAGGAGTTAATTTCAAAAGTTCCCGACCACTCTCAATTCATCAAAAGGCATGGTTATCTACTTGACTTGGTTACCTCCGGTTTTGAAGAAGATATGATGAGTGTCGTATTCCAGTTCTTTGATTTAAAACATCACTGCTTTACCTTCCTAGACTATCAGTTGGTACCTACAATAGATGAATTCTATAAGCTACTTGGGATACATATCCTTGATCAGATACCTTTCATTGGTTTAGAAAAAGTTCCAAGGTTTGACGACATTGCGGCAGCTTTACACCTAAAGAGGTTAGACATTGAAGCTAATTGGGAAACCAGAAGTGGAGTTAAGGGTTTGCTTACTAAATTTCTGATAAAGAAGGCTCGAGAATTTCTAAAGGCTATGAGTTTCCACGTTTTCGAAGATATTTTGGCTTTACTACTATGGTTTAGTGTTATTTCCTAATCTGGATCAATTTATAGACGTGAGCGCTATTAAAATATTCCTAACTCATAATCCTGTACCTACCTTGCTCGGAGATATTCTGCATTCTCTTCACACTCGTACTATGAAAAGACAAGGAACTCTCATGTGTTGCATATCGTTATTATCTAGGTGGTTTATTTCGTACATTCCCTGATCCGTAACAAAGAATGAACAAGGTATGAAATGGTCTCAAAGTTTGATGTCACTCTCTCCCTCAAATATTCGTTGGTGTCTCTACTCTCAAAAAGATATCACTTCCATTCATAGCTATGGGAATTCCCTAATATGCCACTCCTTGGTATAAGGGGAGGTATCACTTATAATCCTTCTTTGGCGTTACGACAATTTGGTTATGCTCGAAAAGACGGTCCTCGTGATATACTCATCCAAGGTGTTATACCCCAAAATTTTCCCTCCTATTTCTCAAGACAATCCACATCTCTATACTGAAGAACTTCTCAAGGGTTGACCAAATAAACCCTCTCCGAAGCAATCAACCCACAACTAGGGTTTTGATTCTCTCAAGTCAAAATAAGTTCTAATGCCTCAAGTGGTCATCATACCTCCCTATATGTCTCAAGGGATCATCATGTCAAGTATCAAGCCTCACGGCTCAAGTTTGCTCAATCAATTGCTCAGATGGTTGAAAATTAGTTGTATTGGACAAAAAGTCAATTATGGTCAACATACAGGCAAACTTCATAATTTTTGGTCAACATCAAGATTTTGAAGTCACATTCATCATTTGATCAAGGGTTGATCATGATTCATCAAGAAAACTCAAGATTTGATCAAAAGTTAGTTTCCAAATTAGGGTTTTTTGGACAAAAGTCAACAGAACTTTGACCAGGCATAACTTTCACATACTTTATCAAAAATTTTTCCACAAAAGCTCAATTTAAATAGAATTCAACTATCTACAACTTCATGTCTCACAAGCTTTGGCCAAAATTCTTCATTTTAGAGTTATGGATCAAGACATTATAGGTCCTTCTAAAAGTCAACAAAAAGTCATCTTTTTGCAAAGAAGCCAACAAAATTTTCTATTCAGTATATAATTTTGGGCGTCATTTTGAAGTTAGACGAAAGATTATGCCTGATGTGAGTACTTGTTCTTGTTGTTTGGTTAAACTAAATCAATTGGTGTATTAAGTCTTGAAATAAAAACCATATTCTTAAATAGACTCTCTAAAATTTCCATAACATACTCATTTGCTTGAGTCTGACTTTATTTGATACTTTAAATAATTATTCAAATGTGATGTATTGTTATGTTATTATTAAGGTGAAATAATCACAGATCCACTATGTTGTTCTATAATGTTGATTGTTAGTCCTATTGACTATAATATTGCATGATTGTGAATATGCGATTTTTGAGTTACTATTGTTGGTGTCGTTTATTGATTGTTATAATATTGATTAATGATCATGTATGGTTATCATGTAACGATGGTATATGCGTGGTGATTATTTTGGTGAGTCTTTTGGTGATAATTCATGTTGTTGAGTGTCATGCATCATGGTGTACGAACTTTGGTCCAGTTTTGATGAGCCTTGATTTTATGGTGGGAATCGAGTGCGAGTAGATAATTCCATTGTGGGATTAGTGAAGTGTTTCTATATGGCGATTAGTGGTGATCTTTGGCGTACTCTGGTTCCAAGATGGAATTGGATCCTATGGTGGGGATCGATGAGTGATATGAACCTGAGTGTTAAGAAATGGTACTTCATGCATAATGAGTCGGTTATGGAGTAAGTTGCATACATAGTTGCATATGTGGTTGATTATTCATGATGTTGTTGATTGGTTGAGAATATGTGTATTTTGTTGTGAATGAGTGTGAAACTATATTTTATTGATTGCGTAATGAATGTGTGTTTGTTGTATGTTTCTCTACCTTAGCATTCGTTACACTGTTTATATTTAATGTTGTTTCTTACCCCTTTATTTTGATGTTGTCCACCATGGACATCTTGCATATACTCGAGAGTAGAGTTGGCTATTGTATGTGAAAGTTAGATCCTGGATTTACTTCGTTTAGTTTTATCGTTATTTAGAAGTCTTGCTCTGATCCTATAATATCGGGGTTAGGAATGTTTTTTTCTATTTATGTTTTGTTGAAGTTTAATTGTCTTTTTGATTTATGTTGAAGTTGTTCAAAGTTGAATGTGATAACTCTTTATTTTTTAAAAGCAATTTATTATTTGAGGTTTGAGACTAAAAGTCTAAGTTGTAATATTTTATCATTTGAATTAAGATCGATATCCCTACAATGAAACTCTAAGTGAAGGTGAGTGTGTGATGCCAGGTGTTGTATGACGTTGATATTTCTATTGCGTGTTTGTTAAATATTTGATTTATTAAAGGATTGTCGTTGTGACACCTTAGATTGTCGTGTAATGCTTAATATATAAGTTTCGGGGTTTAGGTTGTTATATCGATTGCCAAATATAATTATTGACATAGTATATGATTGTTAGAAAATTAATTATAAATTAAATAGATCGAGACTAGAATTGTGAATGAATCACTTTACTTATATTATTTCAAGCACTCTCAAATTTACTTAAAGTTTGTATGCGGGAATATCTAGGGTAATTCAGCCTATAATCGAGTTTGTATAAGACTGGCAAGAACTCGATAACAGGAGATCAAATCTAAAATTTGGTGAGAAGATAGATTTGTAATGTATTTTTCTAAATCTGAAATGCTCAATTATAAGTCAAAGTAGTGTTATTCACAAAGTTGCGATCCTTGATGAAACATTCTTTCAACAATATTTTTTTACTGAGTGTTACAATTTTTGCCTACTACAACACTTCAAAAGTGTTTATTATAATTGCATTCTACAATATTTTACAAAGTGTTGCCTATTTTCAAATTTAAAATACAAATTGCATAGTTCAACACTTCACAAAATATTACCTATTTTTAAATTCAAAATACGAACCACCTACTACAACACTTTACAAATATTTTACTACATTTGTTTTTTTTATAAAAGATAATTTATTTTTTAATTAAATAGATAATTAATATATTTAGTCTATTTATAAAGTAACATTAATAATTCAAACAATCATATTAAAACACACCTGTACCAATTAATTAGTATTAATTAACATAAGTAAATATGATATTGCATGTTTTAAGTCCACGGATGCGAAGTATAATTATTAGTACTAAATAACATAAGTAAAAGAAGCAGTACATATTTTATTCTCCGCTTATTTTCTATTTTAGTATTAAATTAATTTTTCATATATTTATTACTAAAATAAAGAGAAGAAAATATAAAAAGGAAAATAAGTAATTATAATGACATATGCAAATATCAACCGTATTTGTTCAATGAGAAAGTTAGTATTTAAATGATGTAGGAACATGAAAAAGGATTTGCTACGCCGATGAGAATGATCTAGCAACATACTCCACCGATGTCCTATTATCATTTAATAGCTGACAATTCCTTAAACTTTTTTTTTCTTTTGGCAACTAATGGCTACTACCCTACAGAAAATAATATTAAATTTTTAATAATTTGTATTGTTTTACTTTTAAAAATACAAAAGAATTTTAACTCCCCTTCGTATCATAATTAATTACTCTCTCCTTATCATAAAAATATCTTATTTGTACTTTTTAATAATCTAAAATAATTATTTTTTAAAATATAAATGTAATATTTATTATTATTTTAATATTATCTTTATTACAACACATGTATGTTTATATTCTTTTTAATTTTATGTCATATTTTCTCTTTTTAAAAAATTAATTAAAAATATTTTAATAAAAATATATAATTTTATTATTAAAATCAACAATTCTAATTATTTTCTTAACCCTGGATTGACTTTTATGATAAGGAGGGAGTATATTTTTTGATAAAAGTGAATGTAATAATTTTTTAGAAAAAGACATAAAATTCTTAAAGAGACAACTCAACTATCATAGGATAGATATGAAAGATGAAAGGAGCCAAAAATTCATAATAAGTCCATAAATGCAGTTCACGTGCTTTTTCCTTCATGGGCCACCCTTGTTCACGTGATGCTCAGTTGCTCACCTCGTCGGTCAGCTATGAAACTGCCACGTGAAAAGATACAAAACTGAAACGTTGAAAGCGTGTGAATGTGATGTGTTTAAACGTGTGTGTTTTGGGAGATAGATGGTCACAATTGGATTGCGTGGGAGCCACCAAAAACGCGTGATGACCAACTGTTCAAATAGCACTCTTTGGGGAAATCAAGATTTCGAGTTTTTTTTAACTTGCCATCCACAAAATCTAGCATTCCAAAGTGTTTTTTTTTAACACAAAGAAAAATCTATTAAAGAAAAGAAACAAAGGATACAAAATCACAAGGGACTAAATCAAGACCTCTTAAAATAGAAGTCAAAGTCTAGAGTATCTTCCTTGTTAAGTAAGAAGTCCTTAAGCAAATCGTTATGAACAAAATTCAAGCAAGAAGAAAATCTATAATTAAGATTAAGGCCAGTTAAGATATTGACACAAAAATTAGTTTATTTAAATATGAGTGATAATAAAATTAATAAATAGTGTGAAAGACTGACAAAAACTAACCTCTAAACACAAAGTTCGAATTCGAAAAAGATTTGATCACATTTAAATAATTAGACTCAAACTAAAATTTATTCCGACTCAACTATTTAACTTTTTTTTTAACAACTAAGACAATACAAAGATATTCAATGTACTCTGCATTTCAAAGATTTAACTTGTCACTTTTTAAATTAAATATGATAAAAATTTAACTTGACACTTTCCAAATTAAACATGATGCTCTCTATTTTTTTTAAGACAAAATCAATTTATTAAAATTTTAAATATAATTTTATTTCACGTGTTTTTTTTAATTATAATATTTAGGACACATGTTAGCACAACCATTTTCTTAATTCTTAAATTATTTATAAAAAAGAAATTTGAGGGTATGATAATTATGATTTTTTTTTAGATTATTCCAAAAGATTTATAATATACTAAATTTTTTATTATTTATTTTTAAATTGATGGTATACATTTTTTAAAATAAATTTAATACTATAAAAAATTATAAATAATGTTGTAGTTTATTAAAAGTTAAAAAAAATATATTCTTTATCATTTCAAAAATTTTGGTAGTTTAAAAAAATTGTCCAATATAAACTGTGAATTTTTCAAAATTACGACAATTTTTTCCGAAAAATTCGGATAACATGGTCATAAATTTCAAAAAATATTAAATTTAGTTTAGGGTGGCAAGTTATAGCAGCTATTTTAGGGATGTGCCGGGTTCAATTTAGTTTTTTTTTTTAATGAGATAATAATATTAATAAAGAAAAGGTGGAGCAATTACAAACAGAGAGGGGGGACTAGACCAATACCCTCTCAACCAGATATGAACCTGAAGAACGGTAAACCTAACATATTCTTCACAAAATCTTTCCGCAAAAAAGTGGGAAGAGCACTAAATCTTAACAAACTTGTAGAAGTCAGACCTATGTTAGCAAGAGAATATGCACAAGGGATGGCAAGTTAAATCTTATAGCACCCCATATTTTGATAATGTCGTATGTGCCCCTGTTAAAAAATGGAACAAAGTATCCGATCGTAATTTCCGATAGTTTATTTATAATTTTTATGAATATGCATTTCAAAATTTTTGGTAAAAGAAGTTAGAGTTTTATCAAAAATTTTAAAATTTTTAATAAAAGTGCATATCTTTTAAAATTACTGGTAAAAAATTTCATGATTTTTTACCCTAAATTTTAAATTTTTCTATAAAAGCGCATACATTTCAAATTATTTGTAACATTTTCATGAATTTTTATTGAAAATTTTGAAAATTTTGATATAATTTCAAAATTTTCGATATAATTTTAAAATTTCAATAAAAACTCAAGAAAATTATGAATTTTTATGAAAATTTTTGATATTTTTTCAATTTTTTATACAATTTAAAATTTTCGCTAAAAATTCATACTTTTTGAAATTTGACATCTTTACACAATGACATTATAGTAAAAGCATGCAATATTGGAGATGGCAAGCAGAGCTATTAAAATAGGTTACTCGACCCTAAATGCATTGGCGTCAATTTTTTAGGGTTGGATCAATTTTTTATTATAATATAAATTTAAAAATTATTACCTGAGTCTTGTCTTAGATGATTTCGGGTTATCTAACCTTAAACAAACTTTTTTTAATAAAATAATTTAAAATAATAGTTCTATAATATTTGTTATAAATTTAAATATTATATTATTTTAGACATAATACATTTGTAAGTACTATATTATTTTTTATAAATAATATAATATGTTTTTAAATATAATACATATTTAAATTATATAAAATAATATTAAATTATTAACATAAGATAAACTTTTAGAATATGAGTAAAGAATATTGATTAAGCTAAAATAATACTTAGATACAATTTTTAAGTGTACTTAAATATCGTTTAAGGAGTGAAGATTAAAAAAATTGTATTTGTTTAAGAGGAAATTATACATTTGTCATATTTTTATTGAAAAATAATAAGAATCACGCCTAAAGAATTGCGTGTAAATTTTTTTTAATTATATTAATGTATAATATTTATAAAATAAAAGACTGAATAGAATAGATATAAAATTTAGTGGGATGGAAAAAACTAATGTGATATTTTGGAATAAGACAAGATAAATATTAATATAATTTTTTAATAAATTATAGTTATAGAAGTTTAATTGACTAACTACGGGACATACAAACTAATCTTAAAGAAAAACGATTTCTACATGGATGGGTCAAAAAAATTTGAAAAAATATGGATTCTAATTTTAAGGCTCAAATTCTATAATTCTTTTGGATCTCACAAACCAGCTCATATAGGCTAATTTATTTTGACAACTCTAATGACAAGTATAAATGAGAAAGTGATAAGTTAAAACCTCAAAGCTTATACATAATTGATCTATAACATCTATTATTATGTTTTTTCAAAAATTTTAACGTCTCTCATATAAGTCCACATGTAAGAAATTGATATTTTAAGAAATATTTAATTTTTTATGAAGATAAAAAAAATATTATATTAAAAATTCATATTTTTGAAAATATTTGAATGAAAAGATGTCTTCTGCCTTAAATTGGAATGTCTTACCCTAATTTTTCATTAAAAGTATAATAATTTAGAATTCTTTGAAACCACCTATCAAAGTTTTGCATATTTTTTATTTTGAAAAATTGATGAAGGTGATCTAAAATTTCGACTATATATTTATTTTATTAAATGAAATTTTTTAACAATGAATTAAATCAATTTAATTGTTAAATTGAAAAGAAAAAAACAGTAATCAAGTTTATAAATATTTATAGAATTATTAAAAAAATTAGAATATCATTTTCAATTTTAAAAGTCAGTCTAATACACTAAAAAAAATGAACTTTATTATTTAGTAATAAATTGTTTAACTCATACATAAAATGTGAAGTACAAGACTAGACATTTTTAATTTATTGAACTAAGTGGAAAAATAATCTCACATTAGATAGGAATATGGTGATTATTTTTTCATTTATTCACACTTGTATTATTATTGTGCACCTTTGTGAGAGACATATCACTTATTATTGTGAATCTTGTTGTTAATTACGATAAAATTCAATATCAATTTGTGAGACAAAGAATAGTAGCAACCAAAATAAAGGGTCTTTAGCAATAATAATTTGTACACATAAAATATAACAAAATAAGGCCAGAAAAAGACGAAGGTTTATTTACCCAGTTTGATCAAATGATCTACTATGGGGAGAGAGCAGCTCTCCGATTTACTTTACTCAGAAATTTGTTACAAGAGATTACAGATGAGTTATAAGAAAATAGTCTTAGCCTTCAGGTTCCCAAGAACAAACCCTACGCCTTCAAACCCTTATTCTTTCTTTTGGTGTAAGCTCTAAGATTTTCACCCCTGCAAACATATAAGAGATACATATTTATAATAGCAAATACCCATCAAACAAAGCCCAAAATCACAATCCAATTATACATGAATCCATTGACCGAACCAAAAGAGCCCAAAACGACATATTATAAAAAAGTTTGAAAACCCCAAAATTACTATTCACGTTTGTACGATTACTATTCATGGGTGTACTGTTACTATTCACTTCCGTACAATCACTATTCACTGTCTGTATGGCCGTACGGTTTGTCCGATTTTTGGTATGTCGACTTTCTGAAACTTTTGATTTTTATTGTATATGCAATCTTCAAAATATATTTTCTTTCCCTTAATCAACAAAGTTTTAAGGCACATTTCCAACAATCTCCATCTTGACTTTAAACCGTGTTGATATTAATCAACAACGTTGTTGCTCTCTACCAAGTTGAAACTCTAATCAATTACCTTGATCAAATTCAAACAATCCTTGAATCTTGATCTCGCCACTTGCACTGCACCCACTTGTTTCCAATTACTTTTTTCTGCCTAGGTAATTTAACAAGCCTACAAGTGTATTTTTTTAACCACCCTTGACTCCGTCTGTTTTCAAATGTCTCCCTAAAGGTTTTTCTTCTTTTTATTTTGTAGTCCTTCATCCATATTAAAAATATGATATCCAAGTGTGATGACTGGTTTTTTCATCGGTTATTTTAAACCTATGAAGTCGCCACCTAATTTTATTTGTTCTAAAAAGAACAGGAAAATATAGATAAAATCCACAGAATCGGATAAGGCGGTCTACGTGACCAAAAGATGTGAATTCGGGAGTCGGTTATGTAAGGGGAAGGTATTAGTACCCCTCACATCCATCGTACTCGATAGGACCCATTTAGTTCGTGCGTGTTTAAGTATGTTTATTGAATTTCTAAGTTATGAACGAGAAATAAGAAAGAAGAAAAGGGGTTTGTTTGTTATTATTTTAAGTTTGCCGTGGTTTCAAAACCTTGTGCCTACGTATTCCCTCGTGCAATAGGAAAGTCAAAACTCCTTAGTTCTTCTTTAAAAGGTCTTGGTTGGTTGTGTTGATTTTATAAGAAAAATCGTGCATTAGACTTTTCAAATGCTTGAACTTCGACTTGTATGCTTGTATGTGAGGCTAAGTCTTTATTCGTATTTGAAATGGCTATTGCACTCTCTTTATAAGAAAAGAGTTTGATGATCGCGTATGAGCGATAAAAGAGTTTGCGTGAGTTGAGTTGATTTTAAGTTGTGGATGACAAGTACTGAAACGTTAGGCTATCATCTAACGATTCAAATACTAGAAATTGGCGAGCAAGTTCAACCAATCATCTCTCATCCAAAATCTTTATTATGAAAACGATGAAGTGAAGCAAGGTTCACGTTTATTAAATGTGCGAATAAAAGTATTTAACTCATTGGGCTATCATCCAACGACCCAAATACTTTAAATTCAATTAAACCGTCGGGCTATCATCCAACAATTTAACCGAATGTCGCAACACTATGTACTTTTTCCCACATGGATAGAAGTTTTTAGCTTATTAGGCTATCACCTAACAATCTAAAATCTTCAAATTTGTTTAAATCATTAGGCTATCATCTAAAAAATTAAACAAACCCCATCCAAATGTTCTTTATGAAAATCAATTTTGAAAAAAAAAACAAGTTTAATTTTATTAATTTGATTTTTGAAAGTGTTTTAAGAAGTCTGGTAACAGACTAAAAGGGATGGAATCGGGTCATGATTAATCAAGTATATGGACTTAATTAATCTCGTGAGGATATGTGCTCTTATCCCCAACCATGAAACCCTTGTGCATGGACAATTGGTATATGGACCAATATTTATTCGGGTTATGGTTAATCAAAGCAACAAGGGCTTTAATTAACCTTGTGAGGATGGCCATGCCCATCCCCAACTATGAGACCCTTATGGCGTTCGAGCCAAATAAAAGAAATCGGAGTTACTTTATATTAATTATGTATGAAGTGTACAATCATGAATATATCGTACAAGCATGCAAGAACAGATAAATAATTATCACACAATACAATTAAAATTTTAAATAATTATTAGAGTAGATCTTTTTTATTTGATAAAAAATCAATTAATAATTTAATCGATAAGTTGTCAAATAAAAACTATCATAAAACTAATTATTATTTAATACATCAACCCAAGATTTATTTGCATAATTAAATAAAATAATTAAAAGAGAGGGTTTAGAGGTAGCCTGAATTTTGGAGCAATCTGGGGGTGTTAATAAGAAAACCAAAGGGAAGTCCAAGCCCAAATAAAGGGAGGCCCATTTGTTGCTGAAGAATCCAGTGTGGCGAAAATCTAATAGCACACCATGGAGACACGATCTGGTGCGTTGGATGATGGGAAAATCTTCAGATCTCCTATTGACCATTTGATGAGGGGAGGATGAGGAGACCTGATGGCAATCAATGGCAGAAGGTGCAGGGGTGCGTGATAACAGCATTAGAGGCGCATGTGGGATGGAATCAGCTTGGATTTGTTATTTCATTAAACATGATTAACATAAACCAAATAAAAAATTAGCCATATAATCTAATCGGAATCTAAATTCAAGCCAATTATAACCCAAATTATATTTAATCTATCCCTAAACTAATTTCCTCCTTTCTTCTCTTGTCGTTTCACTGTTTGTCTCTTGCATGGCCGCTGCGATCTGGTTTCGTTGTTGTTCGTTGTTTTGATCTTGCTAGTTATGCTCTAGTTCTCTCTTCGATCTGTTGCCACAATCGACCCTCTCGTTTTCTTGCCGTTAATGCTCTGTCTCAATCTGCTTCAGATTCCTCTCGGTCTCTCTGTTACGGCTGGAACCTTCGTCGGAAGTCCTCGCCGAAAATCACTTTTAGCGGCGGTGGATGGCAGTGACACGACGTTGAAGCTCCGATCGTGATTTTCTTTACATATTTTGGTTTATCTCTTCCTTCGTAATACCGATTTGTTGTTTGATTTTGCAGAAAACCAAGGGTTTGGCCAAGATCTCGAAAGGGGAGAACGGAATTCTAGGGTTCCGATTTGGCTTTTTCGGTGTTTGTTGCGGAGGTAAAGCGACAACCAAAGAGTTGGTATTATTTTTACCGGGTGATATATACCGTTTAGGTTATATCGTATCGTGTCCACAGAGATTGGTTATTGATTCGTCGTTCTATAATTGTATCGTTAATGAGTTTGGGATTAAAGAGTTGAAAATAAAAGACAAAAAGTAAATGAACAAAAACTATAAAGGATAGACAGCTTGGGTATGGGTATTTCCTTCCCATTTTCCATCATGGTTGCGTTGTATTGATAGGGAACTGCTTTATCAGAGTCATAAGGAATAGGTCCAGGTAGACAGATAATCAAAGGAGAAACAAGAACCCTTGGACTGTTGTATTTGATCTCTATATGCTCAGGCATATTGAAATGAGGAATGATAACGTTTACTTCAGGATTTACCGAGTTGATATCTGAGACTAAAAGCTCATGCGGATAACATCTTATCATATTCACATCATTCTCATTCCTATCTCTGAAAATTCGAATGTCTCCATTGTCAATTAACTGTTGAAGATCTGCTTTTATAGTAGGACATCCACGAGAGTCTTAAGAACAAATTCTACAAAATTTGTAGTTATGTCGAGCAAAACCACCCATTATGCAGAATGTGACATGCATTTGCACTAAATCTGCTCTTACCAATTTTATGTTGGAGACTTGGTATCGATCTGAATATCTAGCTATTATGTTCACAGCGTACCCTCCATGATTAGGCAACGGATTCACTTGCACATTTGGATTCGTATTTCTGAAAGAAAGAAGGTTAGCCCTAACTAATCTTTGAACTTCAGCTTTTAAGGCTACACAGTGCTCGAGATCATGACTAGGTTCCCCTTGATGAAAAGGGAAAGACACATCTGCTTTGTACCACCAAGGTAATTTATCGGGTACTGGAGGTGGTGCTCTTGTTTAAACAATATTTCTCTCAACCAAGGCAGGATATAATTCCGTGTAAGACATCAGAATTGGATTAAACTGCAAAACTCTAGGAGCACGATTTTGGTTAGATGGCTGAGCCTGTTGTCGAGGCTGCTAATTCTGTTGAAATTGTGGGGTGATTCCCATGTTTGAAGTTGTACTAACAACTGGTGCGAAAGCGTCTACCGTGACACCCCAAAATAATTCGGTAATTAAATAATTATGATTTTTAAATTATTAAATTAATTTAGAACATAATTTATTAATATATTGAATTATTAAGATTAAATGATGGAATTAATTGGGGAAGAGAAGTAATATTTATTTTATTTATGATTAAAAAGGAATAAAAAGGAATAAAAAGGAATAAAATAAGGAAAGAAGGAAAATAGAATCATTTTTTTTGGAGAAAACAAGATACGTGAAGTTGAGAAGAGGAGAAAGAAGGAAGAAAACCTAGAAGTGTCAGAATTCGAAGAACCCACAAGGTAAGGGGTGATTTCGATTGATTATTGCTTATTATAGGTTTTGATTTTAATATTATAGATCATAGCATGTTAGGAAATTTCGGTTTAGGAATTCCTAAGTTTCCATGGATGTATACCTATCTGTGTCGGATTGTGTCAGAATATAGGTTGGAATCGATTAAGGTGTCAGTTATTGAATAGAAATGATGGAAATATGTTGTTTGATGTGATAATGATGCAAATTGGATGTGTTTTAGTGTTTCCCATGTTGGAATTCGTATGGGTATGTGTGGATTGGGTTTAGAATGGAAGAATCTTTGTCAAAATGCGAAAATGACTTTTTAGTGCGTGGAACCGGTTCCCGATGGGGAGGAACCGGTTCCACTTTGAAAAATTATAAAAACTTGAAAAATACACTCGGAACCGGTTCTGTATGGGTAGGAACGGGTTCCATACATTTTCGAGCGTGTTTTGAACCTGCGGAAGGTTCTGTATATGTAGGAACGAGTTACGCTTATTTTTTGAAATTTTAAAACTTCAACAATTCATAACTTTCAAACCGTAAGTCCGTTTTGGCGCCGTTTTGGACGTTATTTCCTAAATTTAATGCTCTACCTTATGAAATGAAAATATTTTAGAAAACTTGAAATTATTTTGGAAAGGAGTCGAATTTGAAATAAATGATTATTCTTGACACATAATGATGTATGTGTATTAGAGGCCTTTGGTGATGGGGATCTTGATAAGGTGTAGATGTAATAGCATGTTTATCTGATGTTAGATGTATGCATGATTGGTTGATATATCATGTTGATTGGTTTGCATGTTTATCTTGATGTTAGATGTATGCATGATTGGTTGATATATCATGTTGATTGTTGTGATTCGTTATGTTAAATGAATGTATACATAGGTGATTGATGTTGCATGCTAGTGATGTGCGTGCATTTGTATTGTTTGGTGAAGTTAATTCCCATTGTGCGAATTTGACTTGGATTGCCGATCGATACCCGAGTGAGGATGGGTGGTTATTTGGATTCGTGTCCGGTGGTTATGGACGAATCGATGGAAGCATATCGGGTTGATGATGGATCGGTGTTGGGTGACTTGGTCACGTGTCGGTACCGCATGCATGAGTCGCATTGTATTTGTATGAAGTGGTAACATGTTAGGATGTCTTCGGTGTTACTCTTCTTTGATTATTATGATTATGCATGATGAATGTGGTTGTGTGTGAATCTAAATTTATGTTAAGTGGGTGAAATAATATGCTTGTGATATATTATTGATTGAAAGACTTATAATATGCTTTAATTATGAGAAGTCTCACCTTACTTTACCATTTGATTAAGGTTAGCGGTGAAGAGTCGGTGAGGATGGCTCTAGAGCTTATCGTTTAGTTAAGCGTGTCGGTGTCATGCTCGATTAGATTGTAACACTGGGAGCGTTAGATGAGGAATTAGACATTGGTTTATTGTTTAATTAAAATTTTGTTGGGAATACAATGATTGAATTATTCCGTTTTGGTGATGATATTTTCATTGTGTAAGACATGGTCTCAATTTGGTGAATTATTGAAAATGTTGATCCTCGATTGTAGCATAGCTCCTGTTTGAATGAAATTTGTTTTATTTATTAGTTGTGACATCCCTGATTTCCGTGTTAACTCTGATTAAAAGATGATCTAGATATTAATTTAATTGATATATTCGGGGTATTTAGTTGGGGTGTTACATCTACCTATTGTCGGTGATTGACATTTCTCCTAGATCTCCCTTGGGAAACCATTCCAACATCTTGTTCTTTCTTCTTCGAGAAACCACTTCCAAATTTCCTAGTTCCGCTTGAAGATCCAACTTCTCTAGTTAAGCGTCTTGTTCGGACTCCTTCTTCTAATCACATCCCATGTTTACCATTTCGAAATCATTTGGAGCTTGGCGATCATGTGTTTGTAGTAGAAAGGACCAAGAGTACTCAAGAAGATCTTGGTCATCTCTTTCTCTTCCAATGGTAGATTGACTTGGGCAACACTTTCCCTCCAACGTTGGGTATACTCTTTGGAAGTCTCTTTATCCTTTTGAGACATTGATCTGAGTTGGTCTCGATCTGGATCCATGTCCAAGATGAATTTATATTGTTGAACAAAAGCTTAGCCTAGGTCGTTGAAAATTTGAATGTTTGCACTATCCAATCCCATGTACAACTTTAGAGCGACGCCAGTAAGACTGTCTTGGAATTAGTGAATGAGCAATTGATAATTATCGTTGTGAGTAGACATTTTCCTAGCGTACATCACAAGATGACTTTGTGGGCAAGAGTTTCCTATGTAATTTTCAAAATCGAGGACTTTGAACTTGGTTGGTATTCTCACCCTGGGACCCAGACACAGATCATGGGCATTTTTCCCAAACAAATCCTTTCCACAGATTATTTTGATCTCTAACTGCATTTTTATAAACTGTTCTTGGAGATCTTCCATACGGCCACGAGGATCCGTGTTGTCGCCAAGATCATGATAAACTTCGTTGTTCGCAATAGCGTGAACCATGGAAGCTGAATTCGTCATAATCGGTTGAGAAACCGACATAGTGGCTTGAGGAAAGGTTACTCTGGGCTGCGGAGTGAACACTGAATTTTGCAAAGTAGGAACCTCAGATGTGGTTGCCGGTACTTCAGAAGTATTTTGGAAAAAACCTACGCCGAAGTTGAAAGGAACTCCCCAAGGGTAACCCTCTGGCATAGTGAAAAGCGGAAGAAGATGGCGTTGCACTGACTTGGGCTGTGTTCAGGAGAGCTTTTCTGAGGAGGTATTTTCCGGAGGATATCAGAGGTAAGAAGGAGATTGAGTTTCGGGCTCAGCCAGGTAACAAGCTGTCAGTGAGTATGCTTGAAGTTTACTGAGTTAGCGAAGTATTATGCTCATTACCCTAACGATGCAGATGGAGAATTTTCCAAATGTATCAAGTTTGAGAATGGTCTTCGTGATGAAATTAAGCAGGGTATTCGGTATCAGCGTATCGAAGATTTTACGATCGGTTGTTGCGAGGATTCTAGAGGAGGATCTTGCTAACACTAAGTCGAATGCTCGAGGGTATGTTGATAGGAAAGGTAAGCAACAGATGGATCGTGGTAAGCCTTATGATAGGAATAATCAGAGATCCAGTGGTTGGAAGATGTCCGGTGGAGGAGATTCTAGTTCTTCCGTTAAGTGCTACAAGTGTGGTGAGACAGGACATCGCATGGTGGTAAGAGCATGATAAGAAGTGTTTCAAGTGTGGAAAGTTCGCCATGTGGCCAATGAAGAGTGAAAGTGGTGACTTGCTACAACTGTGGTGAAGAGGTCATACTAGTCCTCGGCACAAAACCCAAGAAAGAGCAAGTGGTGGTAAAGTGTTTGCATTATGCGGTCGAAACTAAACGGATGATCGGTGATTAAAGGTACATGTTTTATTAATGGCATACCTTTGATTGCGATTATTGATCTTGAGCTACGCATTCTTTTATTGCGTTAGATTGTGCTAAGAGATTGAATTTGGAAATTTCTAATATGGATGGAAGTATGGTTATTGATACTCTGCGTCGGGTTCGATGACTACTTCGTATGTTTGTAGGAATTGTCTGTTGTGATTTTGATAGGGGTTTGGTATGGATTTAGTGTGCCTACCGCTAGAACAACTTGATATCATCCTTGGAATGATGGTTAGAATTCAACCAGTTCATATCAACTGTTTTGAGAAGACGGTCATTTTCCCTGAAGAGGTTAAGGTCGAAAGTGAGATTATGTCAGTAAAGCAGATGAACCTAGCTATGAAAGATGGTGCAGTGGTGTTTATGTTGTATTCCGCGATAGAAGCGAAGGGAAAGGCAAAGAGTGATGGATTGCCAGTGGTGAATGAATTTCGAGGTGTTTGAAGGCGTTAGTGGTGCCACCGAGAGAGGTAGAATTTACTATAGATCTGATTCCTGGAACTAGTCCGGTGTCGATGGCGCCTTATCGCATGTCGGCATATGAATTAGTTGAGCTGAAGAAGCAGTTAGAAGAATTGCTGGAGAAGAAGTTTATTCGTCCGAGTGTTTTAGTGGGGTGCTCGGTGTTATTGGTTAAGAAGAAGGAAGGTTCAATGAGGTTATGTGTTGACTAAGTTGAATAAAGTTACAATCAAGAATCGGTATCCTTTGCCGAGGATTGATGATTTGATGGATCACTCGTTGGCGTGTGTGTTTAGTAAGATTGATCCGAGATCGGATATCATCGAGTGTGAAGTTAGAGGATATTGACGCATTTAGAGAGGTATGGACATTATGAATATTCCGTTATGCCGAGTTACTAATGCACCTTGTGTTTTCATGGAGTATATGCAGGATATTTCATCCGTATCTTGACAAGTTCGTAGTAGTGTTCATCGATGATATTCGATTTATTCGGCGATGAGGAGCATGCGAACATCTCGAGTTGTGTTGGAATTGTTGAAAGAAAAGAAGCTTTATCGAAGTTGTCCAAGTGTGAATTCGGTTAGAGGAGGTGAGTTTTCTTGGGCATGTAATTTCCAAGAATGGAATTCTGTTGATCTACGAAGGTAGGCGGTATCTTAGTGGAAGCGCGAAGAATGCTTCGAGATCCGTAGTTTCGGGTCTTGCATTATTAGGAAGTTTATTGAGGGTTTCCAAACTAGCGTTACCATTGACTAAGTTGACGGGAAGGGTCGGTGTTTGTTTGGGATGTTGAATGTGAGAAAGGATTTCAAGAGTCAAGAGGAGGTGACAAGTGCTCGATCTTGATTTTGGATCCGACTAAGTCTTTTGTGGTGTATTGTGACGCATCATTAATGGGATTAGGTGGTGTGTTGATGCAAGATAAGCGGTTGTGGCTTATGCTTCACGACAATTGAAAGTGCATGAAAGGAATTATCCGACTCATGATTTGGGTTAGCATGTATTTGTTTTGAAGTTGTGGAGACACTATTTATATGGTTCTCGGTTTGAGGTATTCGGTGATCATAAGAGTCGAGGTATCTCTTTGATCGAAAGAGTGAACATGAGGCGAGAAGATGGTTAGAATTCTTAAAGATTACGATTTTAGTTTGAATTACCATCACGGTAAAGCAAAGCGTAGTTCGGATGCTTTGAGTAGGAAGTCCTTGCATATGTCGATGTTGATGGTCCGTGAGTTAGATTTGGTTGAGCATTAGATTTAAGTTTGGTTTGTGAAACTACTCGAATAGTGTGAAATTGGGTATGTTGGGCGACTAGTGGTATCACGGAAGAGATTAGAAATGGACAAAATCGATGTTGGTTTAGTTGATAAGTTGACATTGATCAACCAAGGTCAAGGAGGCGAGTTCGAATTGGCGAGAATGGTGTTATGAGGTTTGGTGACCGGTGTGTGTTGGATGTTGAGATTAGGAAGAGTATTTTGGAAGAAGGACATCGTAGCGGGTTGAGTATTCATCCGGTACTAAAATGTACCATGATTTGAAAAAGTTGTTTTGGTGGCGGGAATGAAAAGGAGATTTGAGTTTGTGTATGCTTGTTTGGTTTGTCAGAAGTCGAAAATCGAGCATCAGAAACCGTCAGGATTGATGGAGCCATTATTGGTTCCGAATGGAAGTGGGATGGAATCTCTATGGATTTTGTGTACGGTTTGCCAAGAACGAAATGTGACTCTATCGGGTTATTGTGGATAGGTTGTGAAATCGCTCATTTTATTCCGATAAGAATGGATTATCCGATGGAGAGGTTGGCGGTGTATGTCGAGAAGATTGTGAGTTTGCACGGTATACCTTCTAGTATTGTGTCGGATCGAGATCCGAGGTTTACATCTAAGTTCTGGACGGGATTGCAAGAAGCTTTGGGTACTAAGTTGCGTTTGAGTTCCACTTATCATCCGCGGATGGTCGACGGAAAAAACGATTCGATCGTTGGAAGATTTCTTTGAGAGCTTGTGTGTTAGAAGGGTGGAGCTTGGGATAGTTATCTACCATTGATTGAGTTTACCTACAACAATAGCTTTCACTCGAGCATTGGTATGGCACCGTTTGAGGCATTGTATGGTAGGAGGTGTCGGACACCATTGTGTTGGTATGAAACCGGAGAGAGTGCTGTGATTGGACCGGAAATTGTTCAACAAACTTGGAAAAGATTAAGATGATTCGAGAAGATGAGGACTTCGAGTCGTCGAAAAGTTATCACGATAAGAGGAGGAAAGACCTTGAGTTTAGTGAAAGAGCATGTGTTTATGCGGGTTACTCCGATGGTGGTATTGGTCGAGCTTTGAAGTCAAGGAAGTTGACTCCACGATTTATTGGTCCTTTTGATTACCAAGAGAGTTGGGAAGGTTGCATATCATTGCTTTGCCGTCACTTGCGAATCTGCATGATATTTTCATGTATCTCACCGAGGAAGTACATTCTTGATCCGTCTCATGAGATTCGGGTAGATGATATCTGTCGAGAAAATTTGGTATGGGCGATACGTGAGAATTGAGGATCGAAAGTTGAAACATTCGAGGCAAAGAGATTGCATTGGTGAGAGTGGCTTGGGAGGACCGGTGATGGAAATGTCACTTGGGAGCGGAGAGTCGGATGAAGGACTCGTATCCCGAACTATTAAATCGAGGTATGTTTCGACGAAAACTCTTTAAGTTAGGGGAGTTGTACCCCAAAATAATTGATAATTAAATAATTATGATTTTTAAATTATTAAATTAATTTAGAACATAATTTATTAATATATTGAATTATTAAGATTAAATGATGGAATTAATTGGGGAAGAGAAGTAATATTTATTTTATTTATGATTAAAAAGGAATAAAATAAGGAAAGAAGGAAAATAGAATCATTTTTTTTGGAGAAAACAAGATACGTGAAGTTGAGAAGAGGAGAAAGAAGGAAGAAAACCTAGAAGTGTCAGAATTCGAAGAACCCACAAGGTAAGGGGTGATTTCGATTGATTATTGCTTATTATAGGTTTTGATTTTAATATTATAGATCATAGCATGTTAGGAAATTTCGGTTTAGGAATTCCTAAGTTTCCATGGATGTATACCTATCTGTGTCGGATTGTGTCAGAATATAGGTTGGAATCGATTAAGGTGTCAGTTATTGAATAGAAATGATGGAAATATGTTGTTTGATGTGATAATGATGCAAATTGGATGTGTTTTAGTGTTTCCCATGTTGGAATTCGTATGGTTATGTGTGGATTGGGTTTAGAATGGAAGAATGCTGTCAAAAATGCAGAAAATGACTTTTTGGTACGTGGGAACCGGTTCCCAGTGGGGAGGAACCGGGTTCCACTTTGAAAAATTTATAAAAACTTGAAAAATACACTCAGGAACCGGTTCCTGTATGGGTAGGAACCGGGTTCCCATACATTTTTCCATAAGCGTGTTTTTGAACTTCTGCAGGAACCGGTTCCTGTATATGTAGGAACCAGGTTCTGCTTATTTTTTTTTTATAGAAATTTTAAAACTTCAACAATTCATAACTTTCAAACCGTAAGTCCGTTTTGAGCGCCGTTTTGGACGTTATTTCCTAAATTTAATGCTCTACCTTATGAAATGAAAAGATTTTAGAAAACTTGAAATTATTTTGGAAAGGAGTCGAATTTCGAAATAAATGATTATTACTAACACATAATGATGTATGTGTATTAGAGGGCCTTTGGTGATGGGGATACTGATAAGGTGTAGATGTAATAGCATGTTTATGCTGATGTTAGATGTATGCATGATTGATTGATATATCATGTTGATTGGTTTGCATGTTTATGCTGATGTTAGATGTATGCATGATTGGTTGATATATCATGTTGATTGTTGTGATTCAGTTATGTTAAATGAATGTATACATAGACTGATTGATGTTGCATGCTAGTGATGTGCGTGCATTTGCATTGTTTGGTGAAGTTAATTCCCATTGTGCGGAATTTGACTTGGATTCCGATAACCGATACCGAGTGAGGATGGGTGGTTAATTTGGATTCGTGTCCGGTGGTTATGGACGAATCGATGGAGCTGTATCCGGTTGATGATGGATCGGTGTTGGGTGACTTAGTCACGTGTCGGTACCGCATGCATTGAGTCGCATTGTATTTGTATGAAGTGGTAACATGTTAGGATGTCTTCGAGTGTTACTCTTCTTTGATTGTTATGATTATGCATGATGAATGTGGTTGTGTGTGTGAATCTAAATTTATGTTAAGTGGGTGAAATAATATGCTTGTGATATATTATTGATTGAAAGACTTATAATATGCTTTAATTATGAGAAGTATCACCCTTACTTTACCATTTCAGATTAAGGTTAGCAGCTGAAGAGTCGGTGAGGATGGCTCTAGAGCTTATCGTTTAGTCCGTGTCGGTGTCATGCTCGATTAGATTGTAATTGGGAACATTAGATGAGGAATTAGACATTGGTTTATTGTTTAATTAAAATTTTGTTGGGAATACAATGATTGAATTATTCCGTTTTTGGTGATGATATTTTCCGCTGTGTAAGACATGGTCTCAATTTGACTGAATTATTGAAAATGTTGATCCTCAGTGTAGCATGGCTACTGTTTGAATGAAATTTGTTTTATTTATTAGTTGTGACATCCCTGATTTCCGTGTTAACTCTGATTAAAAGATGATCTAGATATTAATTTAATTGATATATTCGGGGTATTTAGTTGGGGTGTTACATCTACCTATTGCCGGTGATTGACATTTCTCCTAGATCTCCCTTGGGAAACCATTCCAACATCTTGTTCTTTCTTCTTCGAGAAACCACTTCCAAATTTCCTAGTTCCGCTTGAAGATCCAACTTCTCTAGTTAAGCGTCTTGTTCGGACTCCTTCTTCTAATCACATCCCCATGTTTACCATTTCGACGAAATCATTTGGAGCACTGGCGATCATGTGTTTGTAGTAGAAAGGACCAAGAGTACTCAAGAAGATCTTGGTCATCTCTTTCTCTTCCAATGGTAGATTGACTTGGGCAACACTTTCCCTCCAACGTTGGGTATACTCTTTGGAAGTCTCTTTATCCTTTTGAGACATTGATCTGAGTTGGTCTCGATCTGGATCCATGTACAAGATGAATTTATATTGTTGAACAAAAGCTTAGCCTAGGTCGTTGAAAATTTGAATGTTTGCACTATCCAATCCCATGTACAACTTTAGAGCGACGCCAGTAAGACTGTCTTGGAATTAGTGAATGAGCAATTGATAATTATCGTTGTGAGTAGACATTTTCCTAGCGTACATCACAAGATGACTTTGCGGGCAAGAGTTTCCTATGTAATTTTCAAAATCGAGGACTTTGAACTTGGCTGGTATTCTCACCCTGGGAACCAGACACAGATCATGGGCATTTTTCCCAAACAAATCCTTTCCACAGATTATTTTGATCTCTAACTGCATTTTGTTAAACTGTTCTTGGAGATCTTCCATACGGCCACGAGGATCCGTGTTGTCGCCAAGATCATGATAAACTTCGTTGTTCGCAATAGCGTGAACAATGGAAGCTGAATTCGTCATAATCGGTTGAGAAACCGACATAGTGACTTGAGGAAAGGTTACTCCGGGCTGCGGAGTGAACACTGAATTTTGCAAAGTAGGAACCTCAGATGTGGTTGCCGGTACTTCAGAAGTATTTTGGAAAAAACCTACGCCGAAGTTGAAAGGAACTCCCCAAGGGTAACCCTCTGGCATAGTGAAAAACGGATTACTAATTGCAACAACAAAAACTGGAGTAATAGTAATTTCTAAAATCATCATTGCTTGAATTTGACTGTTAGGTGTCGATTGCTGATTCTGCGCACTGCGCAGCTACCAACGAGCTTACCAAAGCAGTGAGTCTTTCCACTTACTCTTGAAGTGTGGTTACTGTACCACGAAGCTCAATATTCTCTTGTTCAAAATCTTCCATTACTTTCTTTCTATTTGCGCGAGTATTGTATCTGCGAGTTTATTGTGAACATAGTCGAGAAACTCTAAGACGCGACAGTTTGACGATCTCTGGTGAAAATTCCAAAAGATAAGACTCTAAATAACAAACTCGAAATGCAAAAAAAATGATGCATGATTATGGATGCAAAGAGAAAAGAATTTCCGAAGAATTTACGCTAAAAGAGAAATTTCTTGCAAACATTTGGACAGAAAACTCTCATTTTATTAATATGTGAAAGAAGATCACAACAAGTTTTTTTTGGAGCATAGCTCTTACAACAAAAAAGCTAAACTATACAAATTAAGCGTCTTCGTTTGATGAAGAACCAAATGCTTGATGCAACTTCAACTTCAGGATCTCTTTCCCACAGTAAGCTTTCGATTCAACTTTCTCGACTTTTAGCTTGTTAACGACTTTTTTGCAATTGTCAGGAGCAGGATTGCGATTTGTCATTTATTCAAGCTTTATTTTTCTTTCTTTGATGTATTTCTTGATTGCATCATCCTTCCGACGAATTTTCTCATCTTTCTCCATGATCCATCCATCTCAAAAGTAGAGCGTTTTCTCATAATCTTTGACCTGCTTCTTTTTCTAGCCTCATCTTAGCCAAAGCTTCTTGGTATTCTCCCATAGTCTCAATGGGAATGGTGGTCGATTTAGATACCACTGGGAACATGGGTTCTTCATAAGCATAAGGTATTCAGAATTTCTTTGCTCTTTTCTTTATCCAAGAAGTGTAGATTTCCATGACTACACAATTCCTTACATCACCTTTTTCTTTCCTTCGAATATGGTGCCAAGCTCTTATCATTCTGGATTTCAAACCTTGGGAATCTTCCCCTTCATGATAAAAGTAACCCTCTACTGTAAAACCAAGGGGTTTACTTGAGTTTGCATACCCATGTTGGCATCTTGCCAAGAATGAGTTGTAGTTAATTCCTCCTTTTGTACCAATGAGAGGCACGTTGGCAAACTCTCCACAACTTTCAATGATTTCCATCTCATTGTAGGCCAAAGTATACCAATGAATATCGTCATTAGTAAGAGACATGAGTCTTTGAGGCCAATGCCAACCAGTTTTTTTTTTTTTTTTTGAAGATTGGAGACTTAGGCAAGTGTGAAACAATCCATTTGAACAACAAAGGTTTAAAACACACAATAATTCCATCTCCTTGACGATTCCTATGATGGATTGAGAAATACGTATCACCAAGCAAAGTGGGAACCGAATTTCCAATCAAAAATATCCTTATGGTGTTGATATTAATGAAGTTTTTGACGTTGGGTAACAAAACCAACCCATAAATATGCATAGCCAAAATAGCTTCAAAGGCTACCATGCTATCGGCTTCGGCAAAACTAAAAGCTTTCTCCATTAGAAACTTTGAAGTTAGTCCTAAGAGATTTCCTTTGGTAGTCAAGTTTTTGTCTATCTCAGATTTCCTTAAATGAGTCATCGCTGCAATGACTTATGGCATCAAAATGGCTTCCAAAGCATTGAAAGGCACTTTGTCAGACACTAAGATACCTAAAATATTTGCATACTCTTCCAAATTAGGCATCAACAGATAATCAGGGAAAGTGAAACAACGATAGACTGGATCGTAAAACTGAACCAAGGTTTTGAGAAGTCCTTCATCAACGTTAGTGTTCAAGATAGTTAAAAGAGTTCCATAGTGTTTTCTGAAATCCAAGGGATCTTCTACCAAGGATGCTAACTCTTTTAACTTTTCCACATCAGGAAATCTAAAACCGTATATCTTGGTATTTCTTCTTCTTACATTCATCCCTCTAACCTAAAATGTTTGCAAAGAAAAAAAATCTCGAAATTCTTTGGAAATGGAAAGAAAAATAAGAAATTGAGGTTTTTGAATGAATGAATGCATGCATGCCATAAAGATACAAACATGGTTAGTGGTTATACACACGTTCAAGCGCTTGAAGTCACGAGTATGAGGCCAACCTTAAGAACCAAACGTGAGTAAGTTCTAAGGGCTTATTCACCTGCAAAACATGTTCTACTGATAATATAGGTTCAATGCTTCTCTTTGAAATATTATCGGTTTAAACAACTAACTCGTAGTCCAATAATATTTTTCAAGAAAACCTCGCCTGATCGTAGTCTCGCATGACAACTAATCAAATTTTACACCTGAGTAGTTTCTACACTACATCCTAATTGGCCAGGATGGGTTATGTGTTCTACAATCACTCATCTTTGCTAGTTCCCTTGTAAGCAAAAAAGTCTTCGCAATTAACTTTCTAAACACAATTACACCCAAGAAAACCTCCACTGAGCGAGGGATCTTAAATTAACTTATTAAGGACTGAGACTCCTGGTAAGTTAATAGGACTATACCCCCACCTAAATCTTAAAATGTTTCTTAAATCCGGGTTAGGATTTTTTTCCATCAGATGAAATCGCGAGTGACCGAACCATTCATACAATAAAGAAAAACAAACATATGCACAAATGAAGCTTAACCCCTTTTTTTCTTTTTTAGAAACAAATAAAAGCTTGGCACTACCCAGCAGAGTCGCCATTTTTTGTTTGCGGTAAAAATTGACGAACAAGGGAATCGAATCGGAATTTGAATCTCAGGCTCAAAATAATTTACTCTTTTGATTTTTTTGTTTTAAAAGATGCCGCGAGAACCAAGATTTATTATTTCCAAAAAATAGAGAAGATGGAAAAGGGAAAAGCTAAAATACCCTAAATATGATATGCGATGTGTCTAGCGTGAACTAGACGCAACGCATTGGGGAGAGACCAGGGTAAGAGGGTTAGTTATATAAAGGGAAGGTATTAGCACCCTATATATCTATAGTTTCATATAGGAACTTTTTTATGCATATTTTGTATGTTTGTGTGTTTTATTTTCTACGCTATTTCGGGAAAGTTTCTCCTTTGGGATTTAAGAAAGGTAGGTTAGGCAAGAACCTAAGTTTTGTTATAATTATTATGCTCGCAAGGATCATTGGGATCCTCTGCATACATATCCCTTAGTGGGAATTAGAGCATCTGTAGCTCGGATCAAAGGGAACTAAGGTTTGTTTGGTTTGAGGGAGAAAGAAGTATGCTCGCCAAGGGTGAGACCTTGTGCCTACGTATTCTCAAAGGGAGGTTGAGAAAGTTAGAGCAATCGTAGTTTCCACTTATGTGCTAGTGGAAGCAATGATTATATTGTTAAGAGACAAAGACAAATGTCATCTTAATGAAAAATGCATCTAATCTATTTCATCACATATATTTTTGAAGATTCGATTGTTTAAATCTTTCATTGTAAGCATTAGGTGTTTTGCTTGACTGGACAAGCGTTACCACTTATAAGTTAAGAAAGACGTTTGAATCTTTCATTGTAAGCATTGGGCGTTTTGCTTGAGTGTACAAGTGTTGCCACTTACAGTTAAGAAAGATGCTTTGTTTTGTTTGAAAAAAGTGTTTGTTTTGAAAAGGTTTTGATTTGAAAAAATTTGATTCGTATGTGATGCTATAGATGAGATACTTCTTCCATAGAGATGATACATGTCTAAATCTCTAGGATAAATTGATTATTGATTAGGGGGATGCTTTTAAGAAGCCCGTGGGTCCTTGTATTGTAAGCCCAAGAGGAGGTTATCTGAGGGACATTGAGGGTCCTTGTATGAAGCCCAATAGGAGGCTATAGGGTATGGCTGGCTTGGCTTTAAGAGTGATTTCACCGAGAAACCACTCTTAGGGTTCATGAGTGATTTCATCGGAAAATCATACTCTTAGGGTTCTACGCTAGCGAAGGTGATTATTTGTATTGGAAGCCCAATAGGAGGCTATTAGAGATTTCCAGGTCTCTTTCTTGTATGATGCCCAAGAGAAGGCTAAACTCAACTAGGGAGTTCTTTTGTACGAAGCCCAAGAGGAGGCTAATTCAACAGGGGAGTTCTTTTGTATGAAGTCCAAGAGGAGGCTAACTCAATAGGTGAGTTATCTTGTACAAAGCGCAAGGGGAGGCTATGTGGAACCTAGTTGTTATACTAGTTTCTGTGACATAAATAAATATGAACAAGCATATATATGACAAAGTGTGTATGTGCATTCATAAGAGGTTATGAAGGAAATATATAAACAAGTGTATAAAACAAGCAAATAAAATCTAGTGTAACTTGAATATATACAAAGGAGTGGGACTTACACCTTAAGGGAGGCCCACTAGTTTAAGAGCAAATTTACCGGGAATAATACTCCTCTTAATACCAGTGGAAGCAGTGTATAAACAAGCGGAGAAAATTAGCGGAATGAAGCTAATTATACTTGAATATTTACAAAGATGATTGAATATGTACAAGGAAATGAATATGTATACAAAATGGTAGATATGTACAAGGAAATAAATATGTACATAGGAGGGTTGGGACTTACACCGTGAGGGAGACCCATGATCAATTTGATTTTGAGTTCGAAAGATTTTCGAGGAAAAAAACCTAGTTCGGTTTGTTTTTTAAAAGATTTAATCGAATCGATCTTGGAAAAGAGATGTGTAAGTTTAATTTTTTTTTGAAAAGTTTGAAATGATTTTGAAAAGTGAGAATTATTCACAAGAAGTTTTGAAAAAGATTAGGTTTGAAAAATCAAGAAGAAAACATTTTCAAAAGTATGTAAAATACTTTAAAACGCCTATTATAAACCTAATAAAAATATATCAAAAGAAAATATTTTTTGGCATTTTTTGACATAACCATAAAATAGGTAGACTAAATGACAAGTGTGCAAAAAATCATCTCAAAATGAGAAGTTTTGTTTGGTTTTTGAAAATGTTGAAGTTTGATAAAAATATGAAGAAAACTAGTGATAAAAATTTATTTTGGTCCTAAGGAGGTTTGAACTCAAGACCTTGATCTCAAAGGTGAAAACATTAGCCACTGGGCCACATGCGTGGCTTGTTATTTACACGCGCTCATGTAATTATATATGAAAATCAGTTGTGAAAATGGTTTTGAAAAATAGTTTAAAAAGTGAAGAAAAGTGAGAAGTTTGGAAAATAAAAAGTCTCAGGGGGATTCGAACCCTGGACCTTAGGCATGGAAAGTGACTTAAGAGCGTGTTGGCTGCCACTGGGGTGGCTGTTTCATCCGGTTGCGAAACAACAATCATTAAACATAAACTAAAACAAGTTTTGAAAATTTGAAAATGGAGCCAAACTCCATCTTCTTCCTCGTGAAATAACACCCATGGCCAAACTCGGATTCTCTCAATTTCTCATCAATTTAAAAAATGTAAAATACCATTCTCTTCAGATTTTCAACACGAATCCAACCATATAACTATTAAGGCTATAAATAAAATATGATCATGAATTATGGAAATCCCAAATTAAACCCTAACTGAAAAAATTCACATATCTTTGGACACAATTGATTTTAATTCCAATTAAAGACCCAGATAGCGTCGCAATGATCATATGAACACTTCCCTTTTCAAAGTTTATGCTAAAGATACATGTATCATGATTTTCAAAAACAAATAAAGCTCACCTTGGCTGGAATTTGAAGAAACCAGATGAGTAATTCCAGATGCTATTTGTTGATCCCACGAGATTCCTTGGCGTCCCTGATTGTGTTTCAATCCTTAGTTTGCTATGAGAGTTGCTGAATCTCCCTCACCAAGTCGAATTGCAGACCTCTGGTATGGTTATAGAATTTGATGGTGGAGGTGTTCCATAATTTATTTGAGTGATTGGATAGTCTCTATATGTTGTATAGAGTGTGTTTGGAGTGAAAAATTGGAACAAGCACGAGTGGATTGAGAGTTTGAAGTTTAAGGTTCAAAACGTGCACAAAAGAAGTTTTCTTGATCAAACTAACTCTTGGCTATTTTTGTGATGGTTTAAAGGTTCAAACAACTTCTAAATGATGTTTAGAAGAGGTTTGAATGACACCTTTGGTTAGAACTTGCAATAATTGAAATTTAGAATTCTAACCTCTATGAAAACTTAGAAACTTGCAAAATAAGAAAGAATGAGAAAACAAGTTTATGGTTGTTTTTGGTGTGATTTTGAATGAAGAAATGACCTCTATTTATAAGCCAAGAGGACTGAAGAGCAAGGCAAAGATAGGATTGGAATATTTCTGCAAGTTTCCTTAAGGGGTAAGAAAGGAATTTTTGCCATAAATGCACATTGTTAAGTTTGCAAACCATGGTTAAATCACTCAAGTCATCAAATCATGATGTTAGAACCCTTAAATAATTGTTATAGGCCTCTAAAGGTGGAAAATCGTAGGAGGATAAGTGTTGTCTGCGACGTAGCGTCGGGAGACGCTAAGGCGATGCTAAAAGAGACGAATTGTCGGGCGACACTAAGTTTTTGCTGGGCGATGGGTGGCAGAACTGTTGGCTGTTTGGACTTTCATAAAATGATCATAACTTGAGTTTCAAGAGTCTGATCGACGCGTCATTCAAACCGTTGGAAAGCTAACGAGATGAACTATATTATGATTGAATTATATGAGTTCTTCAAGGCATAATCTAAAATACCTATGTGTTTATAAGATTGATTTGTTATATGTTGTTATGCTAAGAATGTGCTATTTTGATGATAAACACGATTACTAATGAAATGATGTTAATGAGGTTGTAACTTAAGTAATGTTTAGTGACGAGTGTTAATTTGATGATGTGATTTGTACTAATGATTTGGAAGTGTGAATACAAAATGGTACAAATTGGATAGCATGATGAGTGTGATAAAATTGGTGCCAATTGATGTTATAATGATGAGGAATGGTGTAAGTGATGCTGCTATGTTGTGCTATTATGATGTTGTGAAACCATGGCGTTGTAGATGAGTTTTGCGATCTTATTTAAGGTGAACTTGCAAGAAGACTTAGTAATGAACAATGGAGGAATCACAATAGGAATTTCCATCTGATGTGTATCGCTGGGCGACGAAGGTAGTGTCGTCGAGCGATGAAGCTTTGTTAGGGCGTCGCCAGGCAAACATGAGAGGCGACAAAGGGCAGGAAAATAGGTAGCTACTAGAGGGCTTCACTCGTATCTTCATCGGGAGATGCAGAAGCGAAAGGAGATTCGTCGGGCGAGCAAGAGGCTTCGTCGGGTGATGATGTCCAGATTTGATTGGTTATGTTGGATGTACTTAAAAGAGCCGTAACTTGGGTTTTATAACTCGGATTGAGATACCGTTCGAAGCCTAGGGTAGCTAATACAACTAACTTATTTATATGGAATCAAATGAGATAAAAGAAGTATTTCCCTAATAACTAAGTTGAGATGTAGTTAGGTTCCCCGTGTTGACTTACATTGATGTTTGGTTGTATGATGTTATGTTAATAATACCTTGATGTTTCGTTTGCTGTAATGATATGATGATGATAATGTATGTTTGATTAAAATGAATTGATGAATTGTTGTATTTAAATTATGTTTGTGTTATTATGATGAATTATTGGTATTGTAATGAGGCATGTGTTGCTATGAGGAGTTGTTGATACTATGATGTATGTTGCATGATGAGAATGATGTTGATGACTATGATGACGATGATGTTGATATCGGAAATTGGCATAGTGACGAAAGCTTATGCATTCTGTTTCATATAATTATATTGCTGCACGATCATATAGCATGCATTTGGTGACAAGGGGTTAATGCTCTAGATGGTGACGAGGGCTTAATGCTCTGGGTGGTGACAATGGCTTAATGCTCTGGAATGCCTAAATGGCTTTGTGACGAAGGCTTATGCCTTGATGGTACCACATGCATTGCATTAAATTTTATAATGTTGCATAAATGTTGATTTTTTGTTGTGAAATGTTGGTGACTAAAATGTTGTGATGTGTTATAATGTGTGTCAGTGATTTATGATGAAGATGTGTACATATAATTATGATATGAAGGTGTGAGTACAATACTTGGTAAACAATGATGTGCAGATTTCATGATTGATGTTGTTTATAACTACTATGTCTTTTCCTTATATATTTTGTAATGAATTATGATTACTCACCCTTTCTACTGTGATGTTGCCTCCACGTGGGTAACGTGCAGGTGATCGAGAATAGTTTGTAGAAGTGTGAAGATAGCTTGGAGTCTTTAGTGTGCTCGTTGAATATAGAGAGTCTTGCTCTGATACGTAACACGGGATTTGGGAACTTGCTATGTTCTTTATTTGTTTTATATTTACGTATCTTAATTCATGAATTATGTTGAACCACATACTTTGTGGAGTTTTATTATTTTGAGGCTTGAATGCCATGAAACCGAATTAAATTTTCGTTTTTCCACTGCTGAATAATTATTTTGAATAAATGACAGAATATAGTATTTTGAAAATTTATGAGAACTTGAATTATGTGACATCCCATTGTGGATTACTTTGATATATGATGTGTATTTTACTATAATTACTAGTATAAGGAAATGGGGTGTTACACGAAGTCTGCGTATAATTTTAGAAAACACATAATTTTCCTTCTTTCCCATTCATTTCAAACTCTACTCAAAATCTTCCCTCTCTACTCTAAACCCTAACTTATACAAACACATTTCAAGCCACTCCAAGTCACTCTCATCAGTTCCACCAGCACATTTCAACTCCTCCAAAGTTCAAAATCAACAAATTTTGTAAGTTTTCTTAACTCTTCACTATTCAAATTTTTGATTTTTATTAGATTATAAGGTTTAGGTTTTAGAAATGTAGTAGTATATGAAGTAGTAGTAGGTAAATGTAGTAGGATAGGTATTTTTGAGATCGTATTTCTTGTTTTTTGAATTTCTGGACAAAGGGAGTTTCGCAAGTTAACTTGCAAAGTGTACCAGAACGGACTTCGCAGGTTAACTTGCGAATTTTTGTCTGAATGAGATATTTTGAAGTTAACTTGCGAATTTTGTTCTGAATGGGAAATTCTGAAGTTAACTTGTGAATTTTGGCCTGATTTGTTTTTGAATTAGTATTCTAATTGTTGTAATGGTTTATTTCAGGATAATGGCCGATCAAGACAACCAAATGACATGTTTGAGATAGGGCAGGAAAAGCCACACAACGTCGGCTCGTCGAGAGGGAGAAAATGGCAAGGGCACAAAGGGAACAAATGGGACAACTTGATATAGCATCACCTTCTGCGCCACGACGAAGGATTCGTCTCCATGAGGCATCTTCATCTCGTGCACATGAGGAGGAGGTACCAAAGAGGGAGGTACCGGAGGTCGAGTCGTCGGCGGAGGAGGCCTAGGATGCCCAGGACGCTGAAAATGCTGAGGTTCCAGACGACGATGTTGGCTATCTAGGAGGGCCATATGACAAATCCCTTCTGATTTATTATTGGGACCATACTGCCCGCTATGTCTGGGGTGGAGAGGTATTAAAAATTTGATCATTATATTTTGTATTACTTATTTTCGTTTACTGTCTGTTCTTTTTTATTTATTTTCGTATACAGCTCGTTCGTATTATTTATTTATTTTCGTTTGATTCTTATGTTTTATGAAAGAAAGGCCTTGAAACATTCTAACCACTCCCACAAAATCTTTGAACTCTATGCTCCGAAGACTCGATGGTTTCAGACTGCTATCCACGCATCCGGTCTTGCCGAATTATAAGTACTGGTTACGGGACCATTAGTGTAACTCCCATTTTATTTAATTATTGAATTGTTTAATTATTCGCTTAATTTAATATTTTCATATAATTGACCGAATAAATTGATAATGTTGTAGAAATACCAACTTAAGTTATTAATTGATTGTGGGATAATTAATTAAAATAAGATGTGTAAATAAAATAGATAGTAGGAATAATAATATTAGTAAGAATAATAATAATATGTTATTATTTTTAAAGGAAGTAAAGTAAGTAGAGAGAAAGAGTATTTTTATGAGTAGAAAAGAAAAGAGAGTCTTTGGAGAGAAATAGAGAAATAGAAGAGAAAGGAAGAGAAGAGAAGCTAGCTAGGGAAAAACCACCATCTCCAAGGCATACAATCTCTGATTAACAAGGTAAGGGTGAGGTTCTTGCTATATAACTGAGTGTATGATGAATTTTATGTGGGATTTAGGATATTGGAATCATTGTTGTGTTTTTCTATTTGTAGTTGTGATGCTGTTGGAAATTGATAAGCAATAGGGCTCTGCTAATGTTTTAATAATGATGGATAAGGAAAAGTTATCAGAGATTGTTATTGAAAATCATGTTATATGTTGAAGTGGTTGTGTCTGCTATTTTGGTTGAATACTGGGTTTACCTGAGAGTGTAATATGATGCAAAAACTGGGCGAAGAATAAAAGAAATGGGGAAGTGAAATATGGTGTGGCGGATGACACACATGTTGTGTGGTGCCTTATGTTTTTTTATTCACTTTTTCTGTTATGTTAGGATTATTAGGATCACATGGCAGCTTTTTACAATTGTAGTGTCTTTAATAATTATAACTAGACAGCATAAGTTTGTAGGATCAGTATAATTTCAATTATTAAATTAAGTTAGTATATTTCATAATAGTAATAATATCTTTAGTAACAATGTGCTAGCAGGTAGTTCTAGTACAAGGTTAGTAGAAGCATAGTGGAATTTTACATGCACATGTAGCAGGACTTTAATAAATGCTAGAAGCAAGTTTCGATCTCGTACATGAATGATAAAGAATGGTAGAATTAGTATTTTATTAATAGTTGTGATAATTATAACAATGAGATAAATTAGCAAGAGGCTGAGAGAAATATTAGTAGCATTAAAATAAGTCGAAACAGTCCCAATTTAACTAGTTAGCCGAATTAAGCGGTATAATTAGTTGTCCGAAATTTAATGAAAATTTACAGGGTAACTAAGTTTAATTAGTAGATAATTTTGGTGGTGGTGTTTTTTTGAAATTATGTGGAATATCCTGACTTGCAAGTATTACTGGGTAAGTTGATTTGTCCGGTCTATGGACATTGTTAATTATAAGTCTAATGACCAATACTGAGTTTGGGTTACGTTGTTGTTGTTGTTGTTGTTAAGTTATCGTTGAGTTTCTGTCGTTGACTATGTTGATATAGCAGATGTGTTGCATACATACATTTGCATATTATGTTGGCCTAGATTGGCAAAACACGTTGGCCGTTGGGGGCAAGATAATTACGTTGAAGGCTTACGCCTTGATGCCTCAGAATTACTGGAAATTGATTAAGTTGGGAGTTTTACTCCGATGGTACCACATGCATTTGCATTTGTTGAGTTGCATATCATATCACATAATGATGTTGTTTCGTGATTGAATTGTGTTTGTTATGGATTGGTTGTGAGATTACAAAAATGGTGATTTTATATGATTCTAACTATATATTATTTATCATAATCTCAATTTTATAGTTTGATATCTCACCCTTTCCTTGTTTTCGTTGTTGCCTTTATATTGGTAATGTGCAGGTAACCAGGAGGAGTAGTCGTTACCGTCTTAGTCCAGTGTCATTTGCTCTGATACGTAACACTCGGGGGAATGCACACTTGTTCTATTTTGTTGTTTTAATTTGTTAAAACTTATGTTGTCAAATTGAAGATTTTATTATGTTGATGATGTTTAAGACTCAAAGATGATATGTCTTGTATGCATAACTATTATGAATCCACTGCATGATTAATGAAGTTGTTTGTGTCTGAAGACTAATAATTGTGTATTGCGATTAGTTCCGCCTGTTTATAGTGTTATGTATCCGTTTGAAATAAAGATGACATGTTTATGTGTTTACGTTGAAAATATGACATCCTGATTTTGTTGGAAATTTTTATACTCTGATTTCATTGAATAAAATATTTGGAGTAGAGTCGGGGTGTTACAATAGTGGTATTAGAGCAGGTCGGGCTGTCCGGCCAAGTTGTTGAGTCTTTTAACAATCGAGTATTGTTATTTAGTTCTAATTTTGGTTGTGTTGCAGGGATAAGTTGAGATGGCTGGAAGAAATGATGCTGTGATTGCTGCTGCATTGCAAGTGTTGGCTCAGGCCATGCAGAATCAACCAAATGCTGACAAGAATGTTGGGTCTCGTAGTTTGGCTACCTTCCAAAGAGAGAATCTACCGGTGTTCAAGGGTAGGCATGATCCTGATGGAGCACTAGATTGGTTGAAGGAGATTGAGATGATCTTTTGTGTGATGGATTGTACTCCAGCACATAAGGTTCGTTATGGGACTCATATGCTAGCAGTCGAGGCTGATTACTGGTGGCTAGAGACACGTCCGAGATTGGAGGCTGCAGGTGAGGAAATCACTTGGGTTGTATTCTGTAGGGAGTTCTTGAGGAAGTACTATCCTGAAGATGTTTGGGGTAAGAAAGAGATTGGGATCCTTGAGTTGAAGTAGGGGAACAAGTCTGTGACTAATTATGCTGTGAAGTTCATTGAGTTGGCCAAGTTTTATCCGCATTTTGATGGAGAAGGTGATGAATTTTCTAAGTGCATCAAGTTTGAGAACGGGTTGCGCTCGGAAATCAAGAAGTCTGTTGGCTACCAGACGATCCGTGTCTTTTCTGATTTGGTTGATAGTTGTAGGATCTATGAGGAGGATAATAATGCTCATCACAGGATTTTTACTTATAAGAGAGGCAAGAATCAACAGAATCGTGGAAAGCCTTATGATGCACGAAAGGGTAAGTAGAGAGTTGTTCCGGGTCAGAGAACTAGTGGGGGAGATGCTCATACTAGGATTGTTTGTTTCAAATGTGGACAAGCTGGTTATAAGAGTTATGCTTGTAATGCTGATGTGAAGAGGTGTTTCCGTTGTGGTAAGTTTGGACATGCAATTTCTGACTGCCAACATAAGAATATGATATGTTTCAACTATGGTGAGGAAGGACACCTTAGTAGTCAGTGTCAGAAACCGAAGAAGGGGCAAACTAGTGGGAAGGCATTTGCTCTGGTTGAGAATCTGTCAGCTAATTAGGACAGACTTGATCATGCATAAAATCCTCAGTCGAGATGGATGTCTGGAGGGAAGATTGCAGGGGTCCGGGGTAGGTCTCGGACTCAAGGTTGAGGTCCTTATCCGACATGGACCTCGGAGAAGGGCATTAGGTCGGTCTGGATCCGAGGTGTATCTCGGCAGTTAATTCAGGATGGAGATTCGAGTAGACGTTATCAACTATGAAGATGAAGAGTTCCTAGAGTCTTTATGAGACGTTACTGAACGAATGATTACAAGCTGTAACAGCTAACTCCCTGCTTTCAAGCCATGGTTAATCTTGAGGCGATTCTGGAAGGAAGAAATAGCTCCATGGAAGGATTGATATAAATAGGGCTCCCGCCAGCGGGATAAGCAAGACAATCACAAGCTTGGAACTTGAGTTACAACACTTGAGCTTCCAAATCCCTAAAATATCTTTAACAAGGTTTTTCCTGCAAGAACATTGGCGCCCACCGTGGGGCCTCGGTGAAATCAATCCCGCACCGCACAAATACATAAGCGCACAGACGACAATGTCTCAAGCTTCAAGATCCACGGATCTCACCCGATTGTTGGCCATGATCGATGACTGCGATAACGAAACACCGGACAACGTTCAAGCCCTTGGTGAAGAGCTTGGGCGAAGAACAGGAAGTAGAGCCTCTAGAGCCGCAACCTTTGTCTCAGGCAATCTGGGAGGATGGCGTTCCAGATAATTTCAAACCCCCCGTACTGGCATTGTATGATGGCAAGACGGACCCCCAGGAACACATCATTGCGGTTAACAACCACAATGGCGCTTATCGGAGCAACCGACTCCCTTAAGTGCAAGTTGATGACCGGTACCTTTAGAGAATCGGCCTTGCGCTGGTACATGGGACTTCCCCGGTTGTCTATAGTGAGCTATCAAGACTTCAACCGAAAGATCATTCAGCAGTTCTCGGCTAATCGACATCGCAAGGTGGCCAACACCTCCCTCTTCAACGTGAAGCAACGCCCTTCTGAATCGCTCCGGGACTTCATGGCTAGGTTCAACGAGGAGACCATCAAAGTCTCACACCCCAATCAGGAGATATTTGTAGCCGCATTCCAGCATGGCCTTAAGGCCGGTCAGTTCAATGAGTCTTTAGCCCAAAAGCCCGCCAAGAGCATGGATGAGATCATTACGCGGGCCGAGTGCTATGTGAAGGGAGAGGAAAGCAAGATGGAGAAGCGTGCTCGAGATTCTAAAGGCAGTCGGGCGTGTGAACACCCGACCACGAGATCTGCCACCACTGCGAGCAGGCAGGACGGCGTGCCCGCCACGCCTGGTCGACTTTGGGCCCCGGGAGACATTCCGCCCTTAACACGAAGGAAGACATCCTCCGTGACATCAATCATTTGAAGCCTTCTCCTCCTTACAGATAAGTGGGTGTAACACGGTTCTAGGGAGTGACCTGGGAGCATGGTGCGAGTTTCACCGTCTGAAGGGGCATACCACGGAGTCCTGCATATAGTTGCGGAGAGAGATTGAAAAATTAATACAAAGAGGAAAGCTATCAACATACGTGAAGGAAGATCCTGGGCGGACTAGTAAACGGGATTCATCCCCGCGAGGAGGGACTCGACCTCTGATTCCCGGTCCAAGAAGAAGGGTAGGGCTGTGGAAGAAGTGAAAGAGGCGAGATCAACCCGGCATACTCTCAACACTATTTCAGGGGGCTTTGCGGGAGGCGGCTCCACTAGTTCAGCCAGGAAAAGATATGCTCGTGGGTCCGGGCAGGTACTTCGCATCGGAACCTCGAAGTTTGATCCCGGGGTGATAACCTTCTCGGGTGAAGACGCCAAAGAGGTTCTGCCACATGAAAATGATCCCATGGTGATTGAGGTACAAATCCGGGACTGGGGCGTTAAGCGCGTGTTGATCGATCCGGGAAGTTCCGCGGACGTCCTCTACTGGGAAGCTTTCAAGGGAATGGGTTTCGAGCCGAATTAGTTGTTACCTTTCAGCGGGACCCTTGTCGGGTTCTCCGGCGAGCAGGTGCAGGTTCTGGGGTATCTCCCTGCGCTAACTAACTACTTTCGGAGATGGGGAAAGTGCCAAAACCGTTCAGGTCAGGTACTTGGTGATTAATGCGTCATCACCCTATAACATTATCATCGGACGTCCATCGTTTAATGCACTTGAGGCAGTATTATCAACGTTGTTCTTGACCATGAAGTATCCCCTTGGCAACGGGCGCGTCGGGGTTGTCCGTGGAGACCAGGGTCTGGCCCGGAGGTGCTATAAGGATAGTTTGAAGGCCAAGAAGAAGTCAGGACCATCAGAGGCCTATCTGAAACACGAAGTCGGCATGGTCGATATCGATCCGAGAGAAGGGTCGGGTGAGGATGGACTCACCCCTCAGGAGGAGGTCAAAGACATCCAGATCGGGCCGTTGCCCTCACAAGTCACCCATCTGGGGACTCAATTAACAAAGGAGGAAGAGATCGAGATAGTCCAGGTGTTAAGGCAGAATCTAGATCTTTTCGCTTGGAAGCCATCGGATATGTCGGGTATAGACCCAGAGATCATGTGCCACCATTTGTCAATTGATCCTGGGGTCAGGTCGGTATCACAGAGGAAGCGGAAGATGGGAGAAGAAAGAGGACAAGCCGTCTCAGAGGAGGTAGGAAAGCTTTTAAAAGTCGGTTTCGTCAGAGAAGTGCAGTACCCAACTTGGCTATCCAACGTGGTTATGGTGAAGAAGAAGAATGGCAAGTGGAGAATGTGTGTAGACTTCACTGACCTGAACAAAGCATGCCCAAAGGATCCTTATCCACTCCCTCACATTGATCGGCTGATCGACAGTTCTTCCGGGTTTCGCCTCCTGAGTTTCTTGGATGCGTACTCTGGGTACAACCAAATCCAAATGAACCCGGCGGATGCATCCAAGACCGCCTTCATGACAGAACGGAAGAATTTTTATCACAGGGTTATGCCGTTCGGCTTGAAGAACGCCGATGCGACTTACCAGAGGCTGATGGATATGGTGTTTGCTCCTCAGATTGGTCGGAATATTGAAGTATATGTAGACGACATGGTGATCAAAACCACATCAGGAGCACATCATGTGACAGACATTAGAGAGACCTTCGTGGCAGTACGGAAGTTCAATATGCGCCTGAACCTGGACAAGTGTACGTTCGGGGTACAAGCCGGCAAGTTCCTGGGTTTCATGCTTACAAATCGTGGTATCAAGGGCAATCCAGATAAGTGCCAAGCGATCATTGACATGCGAAGTCCGACCTCGGTACGAGAAGTGCAGCAGGTAACTGGCCGTTTGGCCGCGTTGTCTCGTTTCTTATCTTGTGCAGGTGACAAGTCCATCCACTTCTTCTCGGCAATTAAGAAGAGAGCTCAGTTCGAATGGACGGAAGCGTGCGAAGAAGCATTCAATGGGTTAAAGCAACTATTGTCAGCACCTCCGGTGCTGATCAGACCCAAAGAAGGTTCTCAGTTGACACTCTACTTGGCAGTAACAAATGGGGCAATCAGCTCCGTACTGGTCCAAGACACGGAAGAAGGGGAGCGTCCGGTTTACTTTGTAAGCAAGGTGTTAAAAGGGGCAGAAGTCAGATATCAGAAGATTGAGAAGCTAGCACTGACGCTTGTGACGACTACACGAAAGCTCAGACATTACTTCCTTGGGCATCCCGTCCAGGTGAAGACCAATTTTCCGTTGAAGCAGGTGTTCAAGAAGCCGGATTTGGCCGGAAGGATGGTGTCCTGGGCCATGGAACTATCAGAATATGAGATCAGTTTCAGCCCTCGTACCAGTATCAAATCCCAATCCCTAGCCGACTTCATGGTGGAGCTTGCTTCCCCGTTGGGAGAGGTCTTTACTCAAATATGGATTCTGTCTGTTGATGGTTCCTCTAATCTTAAAGGCAGTGGCGCAGGGGTAGTTCTGGAAGGCCCGGGGGGAGATGGTGCTTGAATATTCTTTGCGTTTTGGATTTTCAACAAGTAACAATCAGGCAGAATACGAAGCTCTGTTGGCTGGTCTAAGGCTAGCTTTGGAGGTCGGAGTAACTCACCTGCTGGTTCGTACCGATTCGCAGTTAATGGCCGGGCAGGTGGACAGATCATTTCAGGCAAAGGACCCTACTTTAGCAAAGTATTTACAACAAGCTGTTTCACTAAGTCGGCGGTTCGATGTCTTTGAAATATGTCATGTAGCCCGGGAAGAGAATACCCGAGCTGATCTTCTGTCTCGGTTGGCTAGTTCTAAGGATTCCGGAATCAACAAATCGGTCATTCGAGAAGTACTTCCCGTGCCCAGCATTGAAAAGGAAGAGTCCCTAGCTATTCACGAGGGGGATGATGGGTGGATGAGTCCGATCATTCGTTATCTACAACAAGATACGTTACCTGAAGATGGTGAGAAGGCCAAACGAATCAAGAAGGTTTCATCCAGGTTTGTAGTAGAGTCTGGGAAACTATACTGGCTGGGACGTGCAGCTCCTATGCTACGTTGTGTGACAGAGAAGGATATGTCAACGGTAATGAAAGAAGTTCATGAGGGAGTTTGTGGAAATCACGGAGGGGGAAGAGCTCTAGCCAATCGGATCTTAAGGGCCGGGTATTACTGGCCTACTCTAACAAAGGATTGTCTAGAATACGTGGCACAGTGCTCAAAGTGTCAAACTTTCGCTCCAGCCATTCACACTCCATCCGAGTTCTTGCACACCGTTCTGGCTCCGTGGCCTTTTTATCAGTGGGGGGCTGACATCTTGGGGCCGTTCCCAGTGGCTCCCGGGACAGTTGAAGTTTTTGATTGTGGCTGTGGACTACTTTACTAAGTGGGTGGAAGCAGAGGCAGTATCACGGATCTCGGCGGATCGAGTTCGGGGTTTTTATTGGAGAAGTATCATTTGCCGGTTTGGGATACCTCGGGTCATTGTCTCAGACAACGGAGCACAATTTGCAAGTACCTCGGTAGTGGAATTCTGCAAGGAACTCGGAATTCGAAACAAGTTTATATCTGTAGAGCATCCACAGGCAAATGGGCAGGCCGAGTCGGCTAACAAGGTCATATTGAATGCTATAGAGAAGAAACTGGATTCAGCCAAAGGGTTGTGGGCACAGTATTTACATGAAGTTTTGTGGGCGTACCATACCACAATCCATTCCACAACCCAAGAGACTCCCTTCAGGATGGTTTTTGGAGCTGATGCCATGATACCGGTGGAGGTAGTTTTGCCCTCTTGGCGTCGAGAGAACTTTGATGAAGAATCCAACAAGCAGGCTTTGAATAAGGACGCGGATTTGTTGGATGAGATAAGGGACACGACCCATATCAGGGAAATGGCAGCAAAGCAGAGAATGACCAGACGTTTCAACTTGCGGGTGAAACAACGTGGGTTCAAGGTCGGAGACTTGGTACTTAAAAAAGTGACCGATCCTACTAAGAAGGGTAAGTTAGATCCCAATTGGGAGGGACCATTCAGGGTCTCGGAGGAGTTACAAAACAGGGCCTACAAGTTGGAAATATTGGACGGATCAGAGCTGCCGAGGACATGGAACATCGCCAATCTTAAGTTTTATTTTAGTTAAGCAAATTTATGTAAAAAATAATTGGTGCACTCTTTTCCCTAGGCAAGGGCCAGGGTTTTTAATGAGGCACCTATATAATAAAATTGTATTGCAGCATCTGATCTTTGGAAGGAAATGGCGGGAATCATTAGAGATGTACTGCTGAGCTCGGTCTAGGATCGTCTCTCAGTCACGGTAAAACCCTCTTCTCAAAAGGCTCTGTTTCCATTGGGAACAACCCTCTGGTCAACCTCGGAAGAGGCTCTGAACCCTCTGGTCAACCTCGGAAGAGGCTCTGAACCCTCAGGTCAACCTCGGTTGGGATCTGCATCCGTTTCGGATCAACCCTATAGAGGCTCTGAACCTCAAGAGGCTCTGTTCCTCCTCGGAGAAACCTTCAAAACATAAAAATGCTAACGATTGTTGGAGTTGCGAACGATTGTTATGTGGTCCTCTCTAAACCATTAGGATTGTTCGCCGCTTCCTATGGCTCGGGGGGCTAGTAAATGCTACATAAAAGTTCGCAACTATGCATGAAATGAGCATTCAGTGGAGCATTGAAATCAATAGCAAAAACAATCAATAGCAAAAACTTTGAAAGCAATTAAAATAGCCCGGCAGGGCGAATATTCATAGTACAAAATGCATCCGCCAAAAGGGATGACTAACTACGGAAATTCTAAAACACAAACAGAAAAACAAAGCAGTCAAGGGTTGGGGTTGGCAGAATTGGCATCCACATTTGCGTTTTCTTCGCTAATTGTGGTCTTGCTATCATCCTCATCGACCTCCACCAGCTTCCCATCTACGATGGTCTTGAAGAAGTCAACCTCCGAGATGTCTATGTCGGGGTATAGGCAACTAACTTGGGCTTTGGCCCGATCAAAAGCTAAGTCCCCGGCATCCAGCATACCCATCTGGGATTTCTTCAGTGCGTCCTTTAGCTCGGAACATGACTTCTTAGAATCTTGAAACTTGGTTGACATCTGGGCAAGCTCGTCTTCCAAAGTCTTTATCCGGTTACTAGCTTCTGAATTCTTCTTTTCAAGATTTGTAATGTCATCGGCAGCTTCCGAAAGCTTACTCTTGAATACGTTGTTGGCATTGAGAAGGAACTGCTCGTTGTCAACTAACCTTTTGACCTCTGCCTCCAGCTCGGTTTTCTTCTTCTCCACGTGATCACCAGACTCGAACAAACTTCGGGTGAGTACAGCACACCTCATCAGGTACGAGCTCAACTGCTTGGTGATCTGCTGCGAACCTAGATTTGTCAGTTTGTTCACATCGGTGGTGGCGTTCAGATGATCATACAAAAACTTGAGGCCGTCAAAGTCAGCAGCCCAGAACCGATTCTCTGTAGAAGCTCGGCCAGAACTATCGCCAGTTTCCTTTAGCAAATTAGTGATAGCCCAGTCTGTTGAGTTGGTCTCGTTTCCCATGACGGTCTTCAGCTTCTTTGGGATAGACTCGGGGGCTGGTTCAGGCTCGGCAGGGCGCTTCAGTGGGGAAGCGGAGAGGATGATTGTTTCTCTCTGGAACAGGGTCACAGACTGTGACGTTCTTATTTTTCTTCGGGATGCGCACTTCCAGCCCGGCCAAGTTGGACTTGGTCTCGGAGGGACCGCCGTCACCCATTCGGGCAGCACGAGCCGCGGCCATTAGCTTCCTCTGCTCTTTCACGGACATGTCAGTCATTTTGTCTGTTGGAAATAAAACAAAGGAAAGAGATTAAGCATACCAATAAAGAGTAGCAGAATAAAGCTAATGGGAAAAAACTTACCTAGGAAGTCGAGGACTTCCTTGGGAGACAAGGCAAGTAAATCCTTGACCCGGATCGGCCTGAAGGAGTCCAGTATTTTCTAAAGAAAGGATCTCGGAATCACTCAGGCTGTCGTAATCAAAGCCGGAGATAGGGAGTGGGTCACAAGTCTAGTATAAAGGGAATTTATGATGCCCATCAGTACCATAAATAACATGAGGGCACCGAGACCCACATCTTACTTGAATGAAACGCTCTTTGTAGCCTTTAAAGTTGGAGGTGTAGGCTTGGAGGAAACCTCTTTTTGGGATGCCGCTGATGGCAACCCAGTTTCCGGGCTCCGTGCTTTTTATTTCGAAAAAATAAAAGAACAAACCAATGGTGGGGGTTATTGATAGGGCTCGGCAAATTACTTCGAATGCCCGGATAAAACACCAGCTGTTGGGATGGAGTTGGGAAGGTGCCAGGTTAATGGTTCGGAGGATATCAGTTTCGAAGTCGGAGAGCGGAAATTGAATGCCAAACTCCTCGATCACTCCAGTATAAAAATAAAACCATTCAGTCTCGATTCCCTGAGGGCGGATCATACAGACACTCTCCCCGGACTCACAAGACTCCAGAATCACGTCATCCTCGTCTCCTGTAGACGAGACATTCCATAGAGAGCGCAGAGCAGCGATTTCCTCATCCTGTATTAGACTTCGCTTAAAGCCTACAACTTCTCCTTTGATCAATCGGTTGGTTTCCATTATCAGCTCCACCGAACCTGAAGAGTCAGGGTCAAAATCACTATCAGAAGTAAAAACTTCAGCGCAAACCCTGTCCGTAACTCTCTTTAGGTCAGTTACTCTCTGGGCATCACTCATCTCGCGCATGCATTCCTCAAACAGGGTTTTACGTTCCTCGTTTCCTAAGTGGATTTTGCGACCAAAATCATCGCATCCCCTAATGACGACCATGCTTGGATTAAAACAAAAAGCAATGTAGAGAAAAGAGGATACCTGAGTTGATGGTCGATTGTCTGAAAGGAGGGTTTTTGAAGCAACTGACGGCAAAGAGTGCAGTAGGGTTTGAAAATATGTAGAGGAGGATTTCCTGGAGAGCAAATAAATGAAATATAATGAGTAGGAGGGAAAGAAGGCGTGAAATCAGGTTTTCCCTATTTATAGGGCAATCATGTTAAATACAGGTGACCGTTGGGCTGGTGGCACGTGGGTCACGTGCCATACCTTTTAAAGGTTTAAAATATGTACATCTCGCTAAGGGATTAAGGGTTCAGAACTGTTTGGTCGACACGGATTCAAGGAGCTTAAAGCCGTGCGACCAAGGGGGCTTATGATCATGCATAAAATCCTCAGCCGAGATGGATGTCTGGAGGGAAGATTGCAGGGGTCCGGGGTAGGTCTCGGACTCAAGGTTGAGGTCCTTATCCGACATGGACCTCGGAGAAGGGCATTAGCTCGGTCTGGATCCGAGGTGTATCTCGGCAGTTAATTCAGGATGGAGATTCGAGTAGACGTTATCAACTATGAAGATGAAGAGTTCCTAGAGTCTTTATGAGACGTTACTGAACGAATGATTACAAGTTGTAACAGCTAACTCCCTGCTTTCAAGCCATGGTTAATGCGCTGAGGCAGTTACGGAAGGGAAGAAATAGCTCCATGGAAGGATTGATATAAATAGGGCTCTCGCCAGCGGGATAAGCAAGACAATCACAAGCTTGGAACTTGAGTTACAACACTTGAGCTTCCAAATCCCTAAAATATCTTTAACAAGGTTTTTCCTGCAAGAACAAGACTCATTAGAGGTACATGTTTCATTAATAGTACGCCTTTAATCACTATTATTGACACTGGTGCTACTCATTGTTTTATTGCTGCTGATTGTGTTAAAAGATTGGGCCTTATGTTGTCTTCTATGAATGGAGAAATGGTCGTCGAAATTCCGGCTAAGGGATCAGTGACTACTTCTCTTGTATGTTTGAGTTTCCCTTTGTCGATCTTCGACAAAGACTTTGCTGTTGATTTGATTTGTTTGCCGTTAAGCGGACTAGATGTAATTTTGGGTATGAATTGGTTAGAATATAACTATGTTCATATCAATTGTTATAACAAGTCTTTGAGGTTTTCTACTCCGGAAGAGGAAGGAGCTGGTTTATTGACCTATAAACAGTTGAAGCGATTAATGCATGATGAAGCACAAATGTTCTCTTTGATGGCTTCTTTGTCTATTGAGAATCAAGTTAGAATGGACGAGTTGCAGGTGGTGCGAGAATTTCCTGAAGTGCTTCCTGATGAAATTTTGGATGTACCTCCTGAAAGAGAAGTTGAGTTTACGATTGATCTTGTACCTGGTACCGAACCTGTTTCTGTGGCACCGTACAGGATTGTCTGCATCTGAGTTGTCTGAGTTGAAGAAGCAATTAGAAGAGTTTCTTGAGAAAAAGTTTGTAAGACCAAGTGTATCTCCGTGGGGAGCACCTGTGTTGTTAGTAAAGAAGAAGGATGGAAGTATGAGACTTTGTGTTGATTATCGACAGTTGAATAAAGTGACATTAAGAACATGTATCCTCTTCTAAGAATTGATGACTTGATGGATCAATTGGTGGGTGCTAGTGTGTTTTCTAAGATTGATTTGAGATCTGGATATCACCAGATTAGAGTGAAGGAAGACGACCTTCAGAAAACCGCGTTCAGGACTCGGTATGGATACTATGAGTATTCGGTGATGCCTTTCGGTGTTACTAATGCGCCGGGAATATTCATGGAGTACATGAACCGTATTTTTCATACTTACTTGGATCGATTTGTGGTGGTATTCATTGATGACATTCTGATTTATTCTAAGTCGAAAGAAGAGCATGCAGAACACTTGAGAGTCGTGTTGCAAGTTTTGAAAGAGAAGGAATTGTATGCGAAGTTGTCCAAGTGTGAATTTTGGTTGAGAATGTTAGTTTTCTTGGCCATGTCATTTCTGGTAGTGGCATTGCAGTGGATCCTTCTAAAGTTGATGTTGTGTTGCAATGGGAAACTCTGAAGTCGGTTACTGAGATTAGGAGCTTCATGAGATTAGCCGGTTATTATAGACGGTTTATCGAAGGGTTTTCTAAGTTGGCACTTCCGTTAACTAAGTTGACTTGCAAAGGAAAAGCCTTTGTATGGGATGTTCGATGCGAAGAAAGTTTCAGTGAGTTGAAGAAGAGGTTGACGTCGGCTCCAATTTTGACTTTACCTAATCCAGAAGAACCTTTTATTGTGTATTGAGATGCTTGTTTGATGGGGTTGATAACACGAATTTATATAACATATTTGACATAATTTTCATAGACAATATTACTATTTTTATTTAATTATTCTATTTTATTTCTGTATTATGTTGGTATTACTTTCGTTTCAGGAATTTGCATTAAATAAAGATTAATTGAGCAAAGGAACAAAATCAAGGCAAAATCGGATTAAAAAGATAAAGAAATGAAGCAAAGGGGTAACAATAGTAAAAGGATGGGTAAAAGAAGGAGAAAACAATTATACAAGCCAAAGGAGCAAAGCCCAAAGAAAAGCCCTTGAGTCCACTACGGTCGTCGACCATACCAAGTAAGACATCCATGAAGGCGTGACGGCCGTAACACCATGGCCACCCGTAACACGGAAAACATGAAACCTGCTCGTAGCACTTGTGACGACCGTAATCGCCTAATATCGATTCTGAGAACAAGTGCGAGCGTGGAAAAGCTTAGAGAAACTTCTCAACCACCCACTCATACCACGTTCAACCCACTTCCTTCTTCCCATGTTCTCCCAGCGATTATGCACATGATCCCCACTAACTCTTCGTATGAAATTGCAAAGGAAGTTACAAGTGAAGGCTATAAGTACTTCAAGCATTCGATTGCAAGGGTCGGCGATTTCTTCCGAACAACCGTTCTTCCATTTTTTTATTTTTATTTTGTATTTTATTCGGTTTGTACTTTCATTTTATTTTACAGTTTCTTAGTTTTTGATTTTCTATTTTAGTTTCTTTGTTTCTATAATTTTCTCACAACAATTTCTACAGGAAATTGTTGTGTAATTTTCACTGATCTAACCTTACGTTAGATCTAGTGCTTTTTATTTCCTTGTTGCAATTTTCTTTTCGATTCAAGTGAAGAACAAGATTATTCGAGTATTATTATTTCCAGGTTCTTAATATAATTATTTTATTTTGTTTTAAATATTGTTGCTTGATATTTATTTATTTAATTATGGGAATGTTTAAATATATTGAACCTTATTATTTAGGCAAATCCGAATTAATAAATATGTCCGGCTAAACCGTTTAGGTATCGGTAAGTAATAGTAGTAAAAGTAGGAATTGAATTGTTTCTAAGCTAAGATATTAATTAACATAATTTCTGGTTATAACTTTTTATAATTAAAATCCATCTTTTCGTTACGAAAGTAAGTTAAGTAGAATAGGTTAGGATCGAGACCACGAAAGTGTGAGGTTTTAACCGGATAGCTAAAGTTAGGCATTTGATTTAAATACGTGAAAGCGCTTTAAAACAAATTAGAATTAATTAAGTTTCCAAAAGTATGTTCTAAACACTTATAGGCTAGCGGCGGTATAAGGCTTTAGGCGTGTAATCCGAGATAAGACCACGAAAGTGTGAGTTGAGGGTTTTAAGCGATTAATTCTAGGTAAATTAAGTTAACAATCTTTATACGCTTAGGTCCAATTTAATCCGCTTAGGTTCACTACGTTACGTACCGATATCCGTTTATTTATATTTCTATTTTCCTTAAACCAAAATCTAAAGAATTATTCGCTTAGTATATAGTAACTTAGGATAACAATATATCGATTTATAGTCTCGTGGGTTCGATATCTTTTTAAAACTACGCGATAGGATGTGCACTTGCGGTCTCGATTCATAGGCGATAAAGTCCTGCGATCAAGTTTTTGGCGCCGTGCGGGACTATTTAAGTCGATATTGTAACTACGGTGTTACCGTATAGACTAAGGCATTTTTATTTTATTTACTATGTATAACCCAAATTTTCCTATGCCCATTATATATTTTGAGGAACCACAAGAATCCCATATATTCAACCTCGAAATCGATGGAAGATTCAATGCTTCACAAACCTACTCTTATCCAAATTACCTCCAAAACTACCAATCCCCACATTTTGAGGAACCACAAGAAACTTATAATTTCAACCAAACTTTTCCTCAACCCAATTTTCTCTACAATCATCAAACCCAATATTTTGAAGAATCACCAGAACCATATAAATCTGATATCGAAATATTGATGGAAAATTTAATGAAACATCTAGGATGATAGAACGCTTGGAAGCATAAAAGAAACTTTAACTTGCTTCCAAGACTCTAAAGAGTCGCAAGATTTTAACTTCGAAACACCAATAGAGGATTCAGATGAGATGATAACTAACTCTAGGTTAGAGTCTATGATTGAACATTTTGTAGAGACACAAACTATCCAAAATGAAGAAGTAAGAAAACAAAGCCTTCAAAATAATGAAACCCTTAGCCAACTAACCATTATGGTTGAATCTCTAGCGTTGGTTTAGAAACTCAAATTTCTCAACTCGAACAAAACCTTCTAGGACCATTCCCAAAGAAGATGTGGATGTTGAAACAACCATTTTAGAAAAATTATTTGAAAACCTAGAAAGTGATGATGAGTTTGAAGAGAGTGATATTGCCGAGGAAAGTTCGACGAGAAAATAGTGGAGATTGAGGCGATTCACCTGTTCGAAAAGGAGGTTGTAACGAGGTAGAAGGAAGCGCAATTGTAATCCCAAATCACTACATCCCAGATTTCTTTTCCAAAATTTTTATGGAAGCTCGGGTAGACTCCAAATTTAAAGCGTATGTTGCGGTATTAAACAATATCCACATTAATTCACCACTATTTGAAGTCTTGCCTAAAAAGCGAAAATTAGAGGACCATAAAATTAGGGATATAATTCTTGTAAAAGGGTGAGGTTCACTTATGAGGCGATGGATGAAATCACTAAGCCGAAATTGAAAAACTTATACTTAGGATAAATCCGAACCACTACGAATTTCAAAGAATAAACCACCCTACAAGCGTAAGAAAAGAAAAGGTGAGGGATATGTGAGATGGCTTGATAAGTGGCGATGGAAAATCAACGAGTAGTCATTCAAATTTTAAAATTTTCTTTTTTCGTATTTTCAATTTTTCTATTTTATGTTAAATTTTAAATTTTTAGTCGGTTATCTATTGCACCCTTTCTTCTGATACGCTTGAACTATTTCCCCGTAATACCGATAATTAAACTCAATAAAAATTTCACGTTAATATTTATAATTATAATTGAGTATTATTTTAATTATCGTATTTTTCCTATTAATATACCGAATCAATATTTCCCAATATTTATTATATTAATAATAAGGCATTATATACTAGTATTATATATATCCTACTAATTAAAAGTTTGAATTATCTATATTATATATATACAAGTATCTATATGTATGCATGTGATCTAAATTCATCACTTATCTACGCATGCCAAAAGACTTCATAAATTCTTAAGATTCCCTGCTTGTTCATTTATTCGTGCTATGCATGCCTATGAGGGCATCGCCTCGACTTCCAACAATCGATGGAGACAGACGCCTCCTGTGCTTTCCTTATGCATGCATTCCATGCTCTTCCTAAGACACCCACCTCCACGTTTCTCTCTAGTTTTTCAACTTTTTTTGAGACGGTCGTCTCATCCTTGATGGCTCCGCCTTTTCGTGCTTCTCGGATCGTGTTGTCTTTTCTGTTTCCTTGACTGTTTGTTTTGTCCGTTTCTTTCTTTTCATTTTCCACCATAATTCCCATTCAAACTCTTCTCTTTCATTTCCCAACATATTATTATTATAATTTATTCCTCTTAAATCCTAAAAACACTATAATTACCCATCCTCATTTCTTCTCATTTCACACCCCTTCCATCTAAATCTCATATACTTTCTCTCATCCACTCTATCTTTCTTCCATTCCTTCATTACCTTCCCTTCCATGGCTCCACGAAACACTCATTGTCAAGTGAAACCCGGCCGACCTCGTACTAGAGGTAGAGGAGCAAGAGGACGAAATTTTCCAAGCGACGAGTGATTACCCTACTCCTTTCTGATTTCTCCCGGTTCTATCGCATTGAGGACAATGCTTAATTTAAGTTTAGGGGAGTCAGAACATTTCTATGTTCGTTTTTATTTTCTTTGCTCTAATTTGTATTTCCTTTTTTTTTTCTTTTTCCTTGTATTGCAAATTTTCCATTTAATAAAATACATGTTTATGAAATTTTAGTCTTTTATGTTAAATTCTCGTGCTTATTCGAATTCCTCCATTTTCTTGAGCCATAACGAAAAAATTCAAACGTTATATTAACATATTCAACTAGTATTAAGGTTGCTTATTTTTATAAATAAGAACTCGAGCGCGACTAAAACAAAATTATTATCGTCATAACTCTTCAGAACCCCAACTTGTTAGATTGGTTTAAGTACTTATTATACCAACACCTTAAGACTTAGTTTTAAAGTAATCCCGAGTAGTTTATAAAAGCAGTCGGCACCGCCTTGAACGACAAACTACGTGGAGAATCGATGAATATAAGTGTTTGATCAAGAGTTTTAAGGAAAATTTTTATTAGAAGATGCACTAATTAAGTTAGATGGTCCTTACCAGATCATTTAATTCAACAGTTGCGGAAACTATAAAATATTTATGCAAACAACCATTATGAATTGGTTCAGTGGTTTCTGGTGCTGAACTTGGTAGGGCGGACGACGGTCCGATCCCCCACAATTTGTAATTGGATAAAGGAGTACCAAATATAAGTACCAGAACTCCTAGCTAGATTATAAAGATCAAAGTCACTAACCGGTTACTCCACTATGTGCGCGTAAGGTAAAGGGCTTAATGTGATTGCGCAAGAATGAAAACGGGTGAAACAAAACGAAAGTATTAGGTTGAGTTATAATTCATGACTTAATTTGGTCTGCATAAATGAGGTTATCTAGTGTTATTACGGTAATTTTAATGTCGAAGTCTAAACTTGAGTTATCCAACAAAGAAGTGAATAGCAACCAAATACGAATTGAATTGTGTTTTATATTTGCGTTTGACTTATCCTTGCTTGATTTTTAATTTCTAATTTTGCTTGAGGACAAGCAAAGGTTTAAAATATAGGGAGCTTGATAACACGAATTTATATAACATATTTGACGTAATTTTCATAGACAATATTACTATTTTATTTAATTATTCTATTTTATTTCCGTATTATGTTGGTATTTCTTTCGTTTGAATTTGCATTAAATAAAGATTAATTGAGCAAAGGAACAAAATCAAGGCAAAATCGGATTAAAAGATAAAGAAATGAAGCAAAGGGTAACAATAGTAAAAGGATGGGTAAAGAAGGAGAAAACAATTATACAAGCCAAAGGAGCAAAGCCCAAAAGAAAAAGCCCTTGATCCACTAGTGACGGTGTCACCATCGCCACGACCGTAAGACATCCATGAAGCGTGGCGACCGTAACACCATAGCCACGACCGTAACACGGAAAACATGAAACCTGCTCGTAACGCACTTGTGACGACCGTAATGCGCCTAATATCAGTTACAGAACAAGTGCAGAACGTGGAAAAGCTTAGCAGAGAAACTTCTCAACCACCCACTCATGCCACGTTCAACCCACTTCCTTCTTCATCCCATGTTCTCCCACTTTCTGGCAGTTATGCACATGATCCCCACTAACTCTTCGTATGAAATTGCAAAAGGAAGTTACAAGTGAAGGCTATAAGTACAGCTTCAAGCATTCAGTGCAAGGGTCGGCGATTTCTTCCCGAACAACCGTTCTTCCATTTCCGCATTTTATTTTTCGTTTTGTATTTTATTCGGTTTGTACTTTCATTTTATTTTACGGTTTCTTAGTTTTTGATTTTCTATTTTAGTTTCTTTGTTTCTATAATTTTCTCACAACAATTTCTACAGGAAATTGTTGTGTAATTCACGATCTAACCTTACGTTAGATCTAGTGCTTTATTTCCTTGTTGCAATTTTCTTTTCGATTCAAGTGAAGAACAAGATTATTCGAGTATTATTATTTCCAGGTTCTTAATATAATTATTTTATTTTGTTTTAAATATTGTTGCTTGATATTTATTTATTTAATTATGGGAATGTTTAAATATATTGAACCTTATTATTTAGGCAAATCCGAATTAATAAATATGTCCGGCTAAACCGTTTAGGTATCGGTAAGTAATAGTAGTAAAAGTAGGAATTGAATTGTTTCTAAGCTAAGATATTAATTAACATAATTTACGGTTATAACTTTTATAATTAAAATCCATCTTTTCGTTACGAAAGTAAGTTAAGTAGAATAGGTTAGGATCGAGACCACGAAAGTGTGAGGTTTTAACCGGATAGCTAAAGTTAGGCATTTGATTTAAATACAGTGAAAGCGCTTTAAAACAAATTAGAATTAATTAAGTTTCCAAAAAGTATGTTCTAAACACTTATAGGCTAGCGAAAGCAGGTATAAGGCTTTAGACGTGTAATCCGAGATAAGACCACGAAAGTGTGAGTTGAGGGTTTTTAAACTGATTAATTCTACAGGTAAATTAAGTTAACAATCTTTATACGCTTAGGTCCAATTTAATCCGCTTAGGTTCACTACGTTACGTACCGATATCCGTTTTATTTATATTTCTATTTTTCCTTAAACCAAAATCTAAAAGAATTATTCGCCTTAGCTGTATACCGTAACTTAGGATAACAATATATCGATTTATAGTCTCTGTGGGTTCGATATCTTTTTAAAACTACGCGATAGGACTGTGCACTTGCGGTCTCCCGATTCATAGACGATAAAGTCCTGCGATCAGGGGTTAGGTGTTGTGCTTATGCAGAATGGCAAAGTGATTTCCTATGCGTCTAGGCAATTAAGGAGTCATGAAAAAAATTATCCTACACATGATCTTGAATTGTCTGCGGTGGTATTTGCATTTAAAATTTGGAGGCGTTATCTTTATGGTTCTAGATTTGAAGTTTTTAGTGACCATAAGAGTTTGAAGTACCTTTTTGATCAAAAAGAGTTGAATATGAGGCAGCGAAGGTGGTTAGAATTATTGAAGGATTATGATTTTTGTTTGAATTATCATCCCGGAAAAGCTAATGTTGTAGCCGACGCTTTAAGCCGAAAGACTTTGCATATGTCGGCCATGATGGTTAAGGAGTTGGAGTTGATTGAGCAATTTCGAGATTTGAGTTTGGTTTGTGAAGTGACACCGCATAGTGTTATGTTGGGAATGCTAAAGATTAACAATGAATTTCTTGACAATATTAGAGAAGCTCAAAAGCGAGATATGAAGTTGGTGGATTTGATGGTAGGAACCGATTGACCTGAGAATGATGATTTCAAGTTGGATGCGCAAGGTGTGTTGAGGTTCCGAGATTGTATTTGTATTCCTGATGATGAAGCGATTAAGAAGGTGATTCTTGAAGAGAGTCATAGAAGCAATTTGAGTATTCATCCAGGAGCTACAAAAATGTATCAAGATTTGAAGGGTTTGTTTTGGTGGCCTGGTATGAAATGTGATGTGGCACAATTTGCGTATGCTTGTTTGACTTGCCAAAAGTCAAAGATCGAACATCAGAAGCCTGCAGGGTTGATGCAACCGTTGGAAGTTCCGGAATGGAAATGGGATAACATTTCGATGGACTTTGTGATGGGTTTACCTAATACCTTGAGAGAACATGATTCGATAGGGGTGATTGTTGATAGGCTTGCAAAGTCGGCACACTTTATACCTATTAACATTACTTATCCGATTGCGAAATTGGATGAGATTTATGTCAAAGTGATTGTGAAGTTGCATGGTGTTCCTGTGTGTATTGTGTCGGATAGAGATCCGAGGTTTACTTCTGATTTTTGGAAGAGTTTGCAAGAAGCGTTGGGGTCTAAGTTGAGGTTGAGTTCGGGTTATCATCCATAGACGGATGGTTAGACCGAGAGGACCATTCAGTCATTGGAGGACTTGTTGAGAGCTTGTGTTCTTGAGCAAAGAGGTTCATGGGATACTTATCTTCCGTTGATCGAGTTCACTTATAATAATAGTTACCATTCTAGTATTGGGATGACACCTTTTGAGGCATTGTATGGACGGAGGTGTAGGACTCCGTTGTGTTAGCATGAATCTGGTGACGGTGTGATTGTTGGACCAAAAATTGTTCGAGAGACTACTGAGAAAGTGAAGTTTATTCGGGAAAAGATGAAGGCTTCCTAAAGTAGGCAGAAAAGTTACCATGACAAGAGAAGAAAAGATTTAGAATTCCAAGCTGGCGAGCATGTTTTTCTGAGGGTCACGCCTGTGACTGGTGTTGGGCAAGCTCTGAAGTCTAAGAAGCTCGCTCCTTGTTTTATTGGTCCGTATCAGACATCTGATCGAGTTGGGAAAGTTGCGTATCGTGTGGCGTTACCGCCAAATCTTACTAATTTGCATGATGTGTTTCATGTATCGCAACCCCGCAAGTATGTTCCCGATCCGTCCCATAGGATGCCTAGGACGCCGAAAATGCTGAGGTTCCCGACGACGATGTTGGCTATCTAGGAGGTCCATATGACAAATCCCTTCCGATTTATTATTGGGACCATACTGCCCGCTATGTCTGGGGTGGAGAGGTATTAAAATTTTTATCGTTATATTTTGTATTATTTATTTTCGTATACTGCTCGTTCGTATTATTTATTTATTTTCGTTTGATTCTTATGTTTCATGAAAGAAAGGCCTTGAAACATTCTAACCACTCCCGCAAAATCTTTGAACTCTATGCTCCGAAGACTCAGTGGTTCTAGACTGCTATCCACGCATCCAGTCTTGCCGAATTATACAGTACTGGTTACGGGACCATCAGTGTAACTCCCATTTTATTTAATTATTGAATCGTTTAATTATTCGCTTAATTTAATGTTTTCATATAATTGACCGAATAAATTGATAATGTTGTAGAAATACCAACTTAAGCTATTAATTGATTGCGGGATAATTAATTAAAATAAGATGTATAAATAAAGTAGATAGTAGGAATAATAATATTAGTAAGAATAATAATAATATGTTATTATTTTTAAAAGAAGTAGAATAAGTAGAGAGAAAGCGTATTTTTATGAGTAGAAAAGAAAAGAGAGTCTTTGGAAAGAAATAGAGAAATAGAAGAGAAAGGAAGAGAAGAGAAGCTAGCTAGGGCAAAATCACCATCTCCAAGGCATTCAATCTCCGATTAACAAGGTAAGAGTGGGGTTCTTGCTATATAACTGAGTGTATGATGAATTTTATGTGGAATTTAGGGTATTAGAATCATTGTTGTGTTGTTCTATTTGTAGTTGTGATGCTGTTGGAAATTGATAAGCAATAGGGCTCTGCTAATATTTTAATAATGATGGATAAGAAAAAGTTAACAGAGATTGTTATTGAAAATCATGTTATATGTTGAAGTGGTTGTGTCTGCTATTTTGATTGAATACTGAGTTTACGCTGAGAGTGTAATATGATGCAAAAACTGGGCGAAGAATAAAAGAAATGGGAAAGTGAAACATGGTGTGGCGGACGACACACATGTTGTGTGGTGCCTTATGTTTTTTTATTCACTTTTTCTGTTATGTTAGGATTATTAGGATCACATGGCAACTTTTTACAATTGTAGGTCTTTAATAATTGTAAATGGACCGCATAAGTTTGTAGGATCAGTATAATTTCAATTATTAAATTAAGTTAGTATATTTCATAATAGTAATAATATGTTTAGTAACAATGTGCTAGCAGGTAGTTCTAGTATAAGGTTAGTAGCAGTATAGTGGAATTTTACTGTCACAGGTAGCAAGACTTGAATAAATGCTAGAAGCAAGTTTCAATCTCGTACATGAATGATAAAGAATGGTAGAATTAGTATTTTATTAATGGTTGTGATAATTATAACAATGAGATAAATTAGCAAGAGGCTGAGATAAATATTAGTAGCATTAAAATAAGTCGAAACAGTCACAATTTAACCAATTAGCCGAATTAAGCGGTATAATTAGTTGTCCGGAATTTAATAAAAATTTACATGGTAACTAAGTTTAATTAGTAGATAATTGTGGTGGTTGTGTTTTGTTGAAATTATGTGGAATATGCTGACTTGCAGGTATTACTGGGTAAGTTGATTCGTCCGGTCTATGGACATTGTTAATTATAAGTTTTATGACCAATACTGAGTTGGGGTTACGTTGTTGTTGTTGTTGTTGTTAAGTTATCGTTGAGTTTCCGTCATTGACTGTGTTGATATAGAAGTTGTGTTGCATACATACATTTGCATATTATATTGGCCTAGATTGGCAAAAAACGTTGTCCGTTGGGGGCAAGATGATTACATTGAAGGCTTACGCCTTGATGCCTCGGAATTAATGGCTATTGATTACGTTGGGAGTTTTACTCCAATGGTACCACATGCATTTGCATTCGTTGAGTTGCATATCATATCACATAATGATGTTGTTTTGTGATTGAATTGTGTTTGTTATGGATTGGTTGTGAGATTACAAAAATGGTGATTTTATATGATTCTAACTATATATTATTTATCATAATCTCAATTATATAGTTTGATATCTCACCCTTTCCTTGTTTTGGCTGTTGCCTTTATATTGGTAACGTGCAGGTAACCAGGAGGAGTAGTCGTTACCGTCTTAGTCCAGTGTCATTTGCTCTGATACGTAACACTCGAGGGAATGCACACTTGTTCTATTTTGCTGTTTTAATATGTTAAAACTTATGTTTTCAAATTGAAGATTTTATTATGTTGATGATGTTTAAGACTCAAAGATGCTATGTCTTGTATGCATAACTATTATGACCCCGCTGCATGATTAATGAAGTTGTTTATGTCTGAAGACTAATAATTATGTATTGCGTTTAGTTCCGCCTGTTTATAGTGTTATGTATCCGTTTGAAATAAAGATGACATGTTTATGTGTTTACGTTGAAAATGTGACGTCCTGATTTTGTTGGAAATTTTTATACTCTGATTTCATTGAATAAAATATTTGGGGTAGAATCGGGGTGTTACAATTAGCATCGACATGCAAGGTGCTTTTGCTGAGAGATGGCATAGGGAGACATCATCTTTCCACTTTCCCGTTGGGGAGTTGACGATCACCCTCGACGATGTTACATGCTTGCTCCGACTACCTATCAGAGGTAGGTTACTCAACCATTCTAAGATAACCAGAATTGAGGCGGTTGAGTGGATGGTTGAGCATCTTGGAGTTGATCTGTACTGGGTTGCTCAAGACTACGACTCCACAAACGGAGCACACATTACATTCTCCTATATGAAGGATTTATATCAGGAGCACCTCCTCCTAGCAGCTCGTGCAAAAAGAGATGCACAGGTAGTTGGGGAGCCTGTGAAGAAGGATCTTTTTGTTCAGTATCATCGTGGATGTGGCATCCGATGGTTTTTGATGTACTTGATAGGCACATCCGTCTTTATGGACACAAGTGGCCGTTACACCGACGTGACCTACCTGAGATACTTTACGGACCTTTCTACAGTTCAGGACTGGAACTGGGGTGCCGCTGTTCTTACCTACCTCTACTAGAAGTTGAATGAAGCTTCCAGGTGGAGGGCTAGGGCGCTTATCGGCTCGTGCATACTCCTCACAATATGTTTTTATTTTAACAATAAATTTAATTAGTTTTAATTAATTTTAATTAGTTTTAATTGATTTTAATTATGTTAACATTATATTTTTGTTGATGCAGAGCTGGATTTTATCATACTTTCACCGCATCCATGGTTACTATGTGGATCCCGATTATGAGGACTTCATGCCCAGGGCTGTCAGGTTTATTCTCAATAGGGGAAGCGGTAATGTGGTTCTTTACCGGGTGTTCCTTGATTGCACCAACCACGAAGACATCAACTGGATCCCGTTTGAGGACTACAGGGAGGTTGTTCCCTTCGATACCATTTCGTTATACTCCGGGTGGCTAGCCTTTGGAGCTAACATGATGGTCTGGTATCTGCCCGAGCGGTGTATGCGCCAATTTGGCTATGTGCAGACCATACCCCGATCTCCTTTCCAGGTTGCTCCCGACTCCATCACACGGAGGGCTATAGATGATGTCTTCCAGGATTGGGAGAATCATGTCGTGCCAGATGAGTTTCGGTTGTTGCGGACATCTTGTATGTGGCACTCTGTGGAGGGGTACGCGACATGGTTCTTTACAGTGTCACACCCTTACATGATACCAGAGGATGAAAGACGTCCGTAGAGGCCAGCAATGAGGAGCTCTTGGAAAACGAGCAGACCGAGGATGATCATGCCATTGATTTAATGTCCATCTGTCAGAGTATCCGCCAGATTGGGACAAGAGGCGTTGGATGACGGGATTATCGATGAGGGTAGACCCGATGTGGTTGATGTGGTGGAGAGGATGTTCGATGAGGCAGAACGTGCAGCACGTTACCACCGACAGAGGAGGGTGCAGGGGGTCAGGATTAGGCATACCCAGTAGCCTTTATGTTTTTTATTTGATTTTGTATGATCGCATTTTGTTCGGATGTAATAATATTTCTGACATTTTTTCTCTTTATTATTTATAACATATTATTATTTACATGGTTTACGTATATTGATATCTCTAAATTTTCTTTAATTGAATTTTTGAAAAACGGAAACATAATTCGACTAAATGCGGAAAAAGATAGTAGTTTTAAACATGATTTTATACATTCAGCAAATGTTTCGCAAGTTAACTTACGAAATAATCCACGATTTAAAAAAAAAAGGTGAATTCGCAAGTTAACTTACGAATTCACCGAAAAAGATTAATTCGCAAGTTAATTTGCGACTTTATCCAAAAAAATTAATTCGCATTAATTTGTAAAAGATATTTTTAATTTTTCAGGGGTGTGAGAGAAATCTGATAGGTGAAGAAAGAAATTCCCAAAATGAATTCAAAAGAAGTTTTATTCAACTATGTGTCGATATTATAATCAATTTCCTTTTCTTTTTATACTTTATTTGCCTTAAGTTCCACTCCAATTAGGTCCACCGTTAATAATACTCCGACAACTTGTTTATGTTATGTACGTATCTAGCACATCATAACTTTATAATAATTAATTAACCCTTCTTTTAAAGAGAAAAGTAACCTCAAACCTCAAACAAATCAAAATTTATTTGGTTCTTAGGAATCCTTTTCCGTTTAACTTTAAACGTCACGATTCCATATGATTAAGAGAGTTTATTTGTTCTATAAAAACAAGAGGAGTTTAATTGTGTTTTCTCTCCCTTTTAACTTTCTGGGCAAATTATTCGTCCATTTTATATTGATAGCATTATATCAGGCAAACGAAAAATTGTGATTGTGACGGAAATGTAGTTCTCGCTTAAGAGAACGACAAAAAAAAAAATTTAATTAATTAAATAAAGAGTAATGTTAATATGTGTTTTAAAGGCACATGTTAAAAGATAAATATGAAAAATAAATTCTTAAAAATTGTGCATTATCTTAATTAAAAGTTGATAATTAATATGTTTATTACTATTTTCAATATACATTTTTTATTTTTAGGTTTCTTAAGCACATGTTAGCTTTATTCATATTTATAATAGAAAGGTTGTAACGAAATGTTATTTGTTAGGATGTATCTGAGGTTTAAATCACATGTTTCGTCAGTAAGGTAGCTCTCATGCATTGAGATTTTTTTTGGACAAATTGTAACTCTTTCTGAGTGGTCGACTAGGGACTATTATGGTCGGCCCATAACAAGTTCCAGCCAAGCTCTTGTTTCTGCATGGCGGCGTAAGGGTTGGTCATATATACCTCGATGCCGACCACTCCTCAATTGCTCGGGACAGTCAAGAGGAGGCGACATGGTTTCTTGGAAATTCTTGCCTTTAATGCGTCTCATGCTTCAAATGCCTCAAATGTATTTTCGGAGGTACTCTAATAATGAGCCTTGAGAACCGAAATACTTGAGTATTATGTGCCACTGATTTGAAACATTGATAGGGTCTATTCTCCTTGGTATGTTAACACAATTTTTGAAGAGTTTGTTTCCCATTTCTTTGAGTTATCTTTCCTATTTTGTTTGATATTTATCTTTTGTATTTGGAAAAATAGTATCCATCATGGGTCAAAATTCGAAGGTGTTCACGTTTCATGGGAGGATTCTGTTTATTCTTCAATTGTTTATGTCTTTTCATGGGAGGGAAATCTTGATGGGGCCTTTCTTGAAGTTGTTCTGTCTTTTGATTAGGGTATCTTGACCCTTGGTAAGGATGAGAGAATGTACAATGAGTATGGTGATTATGCCATTCTTTTTAATGAATGTATTTTCTCGATCATGGGTCTTCGACTGCCTTTCACTATCTTTTAGATGGAAGTTCTTAAGCACTTGATATTGGCTCTATCACAACTTCATATTGCAAGGTGGGTGTATGTGAAATTCTTCTAATACTAGTGCGAGGATTTGAATGAGAAACCTTCATAGTCCAATATGGCCTTGGGACTCAGGCACGAGTCTGAGGCTTAGTGTCCTTGGTGTCAACCGCCCGTGGCTTCGGGGCTTTCTCTTAGAACTTGGAGCATTTTGAATATCTGAAGAAACAACTGATGAGTTTCATCAAAGATCTGGGTTATCTGTGGGGCATTATTCCTATGGATGAAACTTCCCATAAACGCTTGAAATGCCTGATGGATGCCCGCCCAAACCATGTGTAACACCCCAAATTTGATTAAATTATTTTAATTGATTTATTTATAACTTTTGTATGATTTGTTTAATTATTGCGTAGTAGTAATTAAATAAATACGAGTCGTGGGGTATGCTTCCTTGAGGTGGGAATATAGAGAGAAAGTTAGAGATTTATATAATAAATTTAGAATTAGTTTGATATGTAAAATAGGAGTATTTTGTTTAATTAAATTAATAAAATAAGAAAATAATAGAATTTGGGCTTAGAATGAGAATTAGAAGAAATAGAGGGAGCAAGGAGTAAGAAGAGGGGAGGAAATTATAATTTTAAAAGATTAGAGTTATTTCCTTAATTATAAAGGTTACGAGTTAACCTAGTTTTAGAGAAAAATTATCAGAACGTAGAAAGAGGCAACAGACAAAGTTAGCATTATTGGAACTTAGAGCTTTAGTAGAGGGAAGAACACTAATCAATTTAAAATTCTATTGTTGCTATGAAACCAATGTAAGCGGGTGATACTATTTCTTTAAGGGTATATTGCATGAGGGGAAGAAGAGAAGTCCTTAATCTCCAATAGGATTTTATGTGTTGAATATGAAATCTATAGAATTTGTATTGTTTTGATGTTGTGTGATGATTTTGATGATCAAATTCGTGTACCAATATGTGCTAATAATTATGTTCAGAGTCCCTTTCATGTGTATGTCATTGTTGAGTTATTGAAGGTTTTAGGCATAATTGCAAAGCCATAAAATTTGTTGAGTAAATGTGTTAGATTGATGAATCAATATGTTATAGTTGTTGTATAATATGTGGGATAATTTAATGGACTATTTTGAGTGGCTGGGATTGAAATTCATAGCTTCCATAGCTTCCATGGAAGAAAACACGATTCTTCCTTCTGTATCAGGGAGAGGTCATCACCCGCTTGACGACCAGGTTGTTAGGTTATCAAAGACACTGACGATTGTCAGTTATCTAGCAAGGATACTGTCACAATATCCAGGCTTGATTTCTCAAGTTGTTCATTAGAGTGACAGATAGGTTGACTGTAGGGATGATCAGATAAGTCGTCAGCCTGTCGGAATCATTTTTCTGAGCTTCCAGTTCAGTTTCTCATGTCTATTTTGCATGTTGGCGACATATGATTGCTCTGTTTGGTGATATTTTGTGAGATTAGTTGATTAATTGGCGATGATTATCTTAACTATCATATGATTAAATGATGAATTACTTATGGGTGTGGTTTGTATGTAAATTATGGTGATATTATTGTCGATATTGCATGTTTGCCTTTGTGCATGTTATTTGCTGTGGTGAAATTGTTGATGATGTTGTGTGTTTAAATATATGCATATTATGTTTGTTATGGTGAAATAGTTGGTGACATGCACGATCAGATGATGGGACAATAGTGCATGAGTCTATTTGTATGTCATTGTTGATTATCATACATCATAGAGTTCGAACTTTGGTTCATTTTTGGTGAGTCGTGGTCCTATGGTGGGGATCAAGATACAGTATCTAATTACATTAAGGGATTAGTGAATTGTTACTATAAGGGGATTAATTGCAATTTTTGGAGTGCTTTGATCCTATGGTGGGGGTCAAGAGAGAATACGGGTATGTGTTGTCCATAAATGGTACCAAATGCATATGAATCGAGTCATTTCATAAGTCATATTGCATACATGAATATATATATATGTGTGTGTGTGTGTGTGTGATTATGAGTGAGGCGTGAGATATTGATGTATAATTATATGTTTGTAAGTTGTATTCTACCTTTCATATTTATAATGTTTCTTATTGAAATTTATTCTTACTCGAATTTGCTTTAATGTTTTCCCTCATGGACATCTTACATATAATTAGAAGTAAGTGTTTGTTTCTGTGGAAAATGGCTTATGAGAGTTATCTTCATTTATTTATCAATAGTTATTTGTTTTTGTGGTCCATCCTATGATTATGTAACATCAAGGCTGGGTCGTTGAAGGTTGGAAGCTTGGAAGTCGTTGGTGTTGAGAATACTTGGTTTGTGTTCAGATCTAAATTCGTGGAGAAGTATTTTCCAGCAGAAGTGTATAGTAAGAAGAAGATCAAGTTCCCTGTGTTGAAGCAGGGAAATATGACAATTGTTGAGTATACTGCTAAGCTTGAAGAATTTGTGAAGTTTTGTTAGCACTATAATAATGTTGCAACTGAAGGGTCGAAATGTATCAAGTTCCAAAGCGGATTGCATCCCTAGATCAATCAAGGTATTGTGTATTAAGAGATTCACAGGTTTTCTATGGTGGTGAATAAATGTAGAATATATGACGAGGATAACAGAGCCCGACCTACAAACTATAAGAGTCTTAATGAGAAGAAAGTGAAGAATCGGAATCACGGGAAACCATACAATGATCCAACTAACAAAGGGAAACATAAGGTTTCATATGAGAAAAGGCCAAGTGGGGGAGTGACTATCTCTTTTCTCAAGTGTTTCAAGTGCGGAGAGTTGGGCCACCATGCTACTGGTTATAGGAATAAGGTTATAAGGTGTTTCAAATATGGGAAGAAAGGCCGCTGTGTTGCAAAGTGAAATAATAGTGGGCCAACTTCTTATAACTGTGGTGAACAAGGTCATATTAGTGCTTAGTTCCATAAGCCTAAGAAGGTGCAGGGTGGAGGGAAATTATTTGTTTTGACTTGATTAGAGACCACTTGCATAGACAGGTTGATTTGAGGTACATGTTATAATATTGATATTCCTTTGATTGCTATTATCAACAAAGGTACAACACATTCATTCATTGATCTGGATTGTGCTTAGAGGTTGAACCTCAAATTATATTCCATGAATGTGAGTATGACCATTGATACTCCAGCTCTAGGTCCGATATCGGCATCACAGGTTTGCTTGAATTGTTTGTTTATCATCTATGGTAGGAATTTCGGGATGTATATAGTATATCTATCGTTGAATAAACTTGATTTCATTCTTGGAATAAATTATTTGGAATTTAAACACGTTCATATTAATTGTTTTGACAAGTCATTGTCATTTCCAAAGTTTGATGCAAATGAAGATCAGTTTGTGTCGCCTAAGCAGGTGGGTGAATCATTTAAGGATGATGCTAAGATTTTCATGATACCAGCTTCTATGAAGGCTGGAAGAAAGGTTATAATCTGTGAGCCACCATTGGTGTATGACTTCCCAAAGTGTTCACATATGATATTAGTGATTTTGTGCTAGAGCGCAAAGTCGAGTTCACCATAGACTTGGTGCATTGTACTTGTCCTCTGTTGATAGCTCCTTATAGAATGTTTGCTTCATATTTGAGTGAGTTGAAGAAATAGTTAAAGAAGCTTCTTAAGAAAGAAGTCTGTTTGACTGGGTGTTTCACCGTGGGGAGCACCAATGTTGTTGGTTAATAAGAAATATTGTAGCATGAGGTTGTGTGTTGACTATTGATAGATGAAGAAAGTTGTAATCTAGAATAAGTATCCCCTTCTAAGAATTGATGATTTGATGGATCAATTGATTGGAACTTGTGTGTCCAGTAAGATTTATTTGAGGTCATGGTATCATCATATCTGTGTGAAGCATGAAGATGTTCTGAAGACTACATTCAGAACGAGGTATGTCGACTATTAGTATTAGGTGATGCCATTTGGGGTGTCTAATGCACATGGATTATTCAGGAATAGAATATTCCATATGTACTTACATATGTTTGTTATTGTGTTCGTCGATGATATTCACATATATTCGAAATCATATGAAGATCTTGCAGAGTATCTGAGGGTTATGTTGTAGACTTTGCAAGAGAAGTTGTGTGCAAAGTTGTGTAAGTGTGATTTCTGGTTGAAATACATTGGTTTTCTCGGTCATGTAACTTTTAATGGTTATATTATTTGAAATTCTGACACTATAACACAAGTTACTACTGATGTCCCAACATTAGAATAATCTACAGATAGATGTTGTGACATCTGTTGACACACAAAACTAAATATATCAAAAATGTAAGTTATGCCGAAATAAATTGCAGAATGATAAATAAAACAAGTAATTGTTAACCCATTTTGGTGCAATGTCACCTACTCCGGGGGCTACCAAGCCAGGAAGGAAATTCACTATGGCAACATTACTTCAAAGCCTAATTAATCCTAGTTAACAACTGTAATATGGTGAACTGACTTTGAGATTTTTGTTTTGCTTTTTATCGCAAATGGGCGAATAGCAAGAGTCGCCACCGACTTTTCTTTTATCCAATTAAGGGAAGGTGAAAAGAATAGAAAAAGACTTTCGTTAGATTCTGAGTAAGGGAGAAGGTTATGAAAAGGGAAGGTATTAGCACCCCTTTCCATCCGTAGTTATCTTCGGGCTCTTAGTTGCTTCTAGCTCATTTTTAAAAGTGATTTCTGTGTGTTTGACAAAAATGTTTTGAAAAAAGGCATTTCACTTTGACTTTGTAATGATTCATGTAGGAATGTATACAAAGTGTTCGGAAATGTTTCGTTTTTGAAAAGTGTTTGAACTTTGACAAAAGTGTGAGGTGTGAAAAGTATTTTGTTTGAGCAAGCAACTAAAAGTCTTATTACCTACTCAGAATGGTCGTTTTCGTGTTATTTTCGTTCCTTTAGAATAGTGCTATCCATACTATTAGTTAGTAGGTAACCCTATTCGTTGGATGTAGAAGGGACATTCGAAGGGACATCGGATGGTCATAGAAGGCAACTTGTAGGAAGTATCCTAGCAGATTCGAAGGGACGATCATCACTTTTCATAGGCAACAATCGAGGGACGGGATCATGTTTTCGTAGGCCACGTCGAGGGACTCATGATCTTTAATTCGAAGGGACTATGATGATATATTCTGTAGGCAACGGTGCTAGGATACCTCTACGTTCGAGGGACTTGACCATTTATTCGAAAGGCAACGAGAGAGAATACTCTAGGGGGTGCATGTGTGAAGAGAGTGTGTTGAATTCAGACATTTTATCTTGGAATTAGAAGTGATCTATATTTATTTTATCTTGCCATACACGCCTAGTTACTAGCAGTTTATAGGGTGCGGAAAATAAATTGCAGAAAGTAAAGTGTGGAAAGATAAAGTCCTACGCTATTACATGGCTTTGGGGCAGTTACATAATAGGAGTGCGGAAAGTAAAAGTCCTAATTAAACTATTACATCCCATAGGCAGTTACATAATATTGAAAAGAAAAGCAAAAAATAGTCCGAAACGTTACAACCTGTGAACAGATACATAATCAGAAAATATAAGAAAGTTCGCATAAGAGAAAAATGTTAGTAAAAATAAGATTTTTGAATGGGGAAAAAGATTTTAGGTTGGTCATGCTTATTAGATTGTAAGATATTTTTTTGGGAATTTTCCGGATCGATTTTGATAATTAAAAACAATTAAAAGTCAATTAAATGGTTAATTAGCAATTAATTAAAATATGCATGCAAAAATATTAATTTTTATGTCAAAAATTAAATAAACATTTTTCTGATTAAAATGCAAAAGGAAAATATTTTTGGTGATTTTTAAATGCATGAGAAAATTGTTTAAAGATAAATTAAATTAAAAGAAAATATTAAGAGAAATAAGGAAATAGAAAAAGAGTTAGTTTTCAGAATTGTTAAAAAGAAATTGCCATGCCAGGGATCGAACTCATGCCCTCTGGAGAAATCAACCAACACGCTGCCAACTGAGCCAAGTGTACTTGGTGTTTTAATCCTGCAAACAATTGATTAAAAGGGTAAACGTGTCATAGTTACAATTCAAACACAATCAAACGCGTGGGACCCAGTTGGACCGGATGAGCGAATCAGAAGCCACGATTGTGCCACGCATGCCACGCCGGTCTCAGCACAGTCAACGATGTCGGAGCCCTAGCTCCGATCATCTTCTCCGGCCACCAAGAATCTCAATCTGCAAAAATAAGCAAAATAAAAAGCAAAGAGGGACCCTACCCCCCTAAATCGAGGGCTGCGAACACAATGGTGGTGTCCGTTTGGCCTGAAAGTCCCTGTATTGGCCGGTTCGAAGCTTTCCAGTTTTTGAAACCTAACAATGGCAATTCGAGATTTCTACGTGCAAGCTTACATGTAATGATCCAAACACACTCTAATGGATGCCCTGAGTTCAAATTAGCAAGCACAAACAGTTAACAATGCATGAATTGTGAAAATCGAAATTGAGAGTTTTACCAAACCGGTGCTATGTGTTCTTCACGTTCTGGGCAGCCTTGGCTTTGTGTGAGGGTATGGATCGAACCCTGGGATGCTCAGGAACACAATGGAAGGCCTGGTTTTGATTGAAACTTGCTGGAAAGTGGAATACGAATTTTGCCAACTTTGTGAAATTTTTGAGAAAATAGGGTTGCTTCAAGAGGCTAGGGTTTCGTCCTTTGGTCTTGTGAATGTGTTGTGTATTTATAATGCAAGAGATTTGATCAAAAAGAATGAAAAAAAGATATGCTCTTGAATGCAAAATATTTTTTCTTTCAAATTTTTTCAAATCTTTCCAAAATTTGATTTTTTCTTTCCTTGCATGAGCTAGCACGAATTTGGCATGTTTTGTGGACTTCCTTGGTCCTCAAGCTTGATAAAAATCCAACCCAACTTAAATTATACCTTTTTTTCATATTTTATTTAATTTAAATTTGAATTAAATGCTTTTAAATTCAAGAATAAATCAAAAAAATAGAACGAGGTTGTGGCAAGGCATCAAGGGGTCACAAATAATATTATGATCAAGTTTGGATCATAAAATTATAGGCCCATTTGGAAAAAATTGGATTTTGTCAGATATTTTTCTTTGTGCAATTTTTCAAAAATGCCCAACTTGTACAAGGTGTATCTTACTTAATTTTTAACATTTTGGAGTGTTCTTGGACTTTTTAGAAATATCTAGATGTCCTCTAAACAACCTCTTTGGTTTCATCTCAATTGAAGTTTCCATGCTCAATAACACTTCTTTACAAAAAGTTGACTTTTTGTTGACTTTGAAAAGGACCTGTAATGTTTTGATCCATATCTTCAAAATGAAGCATTTTCTGACCATGCTTGTGAGACATGAAGTTGTAGAGAATTGAATTTTATTCAAAATGAGAGATGGTGGAAAATATTTTGATAAAGTATGAGAAAGTTATGCTCAGTCAAAGTTCAGTTGACTTTTCCTAAAGAAACCCTAATTTGGAAAGTTTGACTTTTGATCAAATCTTGAGTTTTCTTGATGAATCATGATCAACCCTTGATCAAATGATGAATGTCACTTCAAAATATGGATGTTGACCAAAAACCATGAAGTTTGACTGTATGTTGACCACAATTGACTTTTTGTCCAATACAACTGATTTTTAACCATCTGAGCAATTGTCTGAGGAAACTTGACTTGTAAGGCTTGAAACTTGACATGGAGATTCTTTGAAGCACATGAGGAGGCATGATGACCATTGGAGATGTTGGAAGTCCACCTTGATCTGAGGATAGCCAAACCCTAGTTTGGGTTGATTGCCTAGGAGAGGGTTTGTCTAATCAACCCTTGAGGAATCCTTGAGTATGGATATATGGAATGTCTTGAGAAGTAAGAGGGAAAATTTTGGGGTATGACAGCTGTCCCTGTTCAATATTCTTGTACTAGAAGGGTTCGATTGGCATGCTTGCCTTTCGCGACCTGGAGGTAGAAGATGATTGAACACTCGAGTACACTAGAAAATTTGCACTCGTCGTTGATTGATATTGCGGGGATGGGCTTACAGATGCCATTCGGAGAAGCTGGAGACTTTACTGGGGAATGAGCCGTACGTTAGACTCAAGAACGTCGCCTGAATAGGAGAATCGTTGGAGATGGGCTTAAGATGCCATCCGGAGAAACTGATGTCGGGGAACGAACCGTACGCTAGGCTTTGTAGATATTCCTGGAAGCAGAAGGGAGCACGGAGATGGGCTTAAGATGCCATCCGGAGAGAGAGTCGTACGTTAGACATCGCGCTCGTCTTTGAATGAAGTTATTGGTTTGTATTGGTTTTTAACCAAATATGCAGCATTCTGAAAGTGGGGAGATGTCGACAAATAGTCGGAGATGGGCTTAAGATGCCATCCAAGGAAACTGAGTCGTACGCCAGGCTATGTAGTTTTTGTTGATATTAAGAGAGAGTCAGAATAGATCTTCGTCTTGATTACTCTGAGGGGATAATAGGCGGCTGAATGTGGATAGCTTCCCTGTTGTGCTTCGGGTGTTGATCCAATGCCTGTTGTCGGAGGACAACCTGGGTGATCGTTTGGATAGGGTTTCCCGTCTGGTTTCGGGTTTCGGGTGTTAATCCTGGATCTTTCGTCGGTAGACAACTTGGGCGGTCGTTCAGATAGTTTTCCCGTCTTGTTTCGGGTATTAATCTTGGACCTGTGTTTTAGAAGTGATTTTCACCTGTTTTGGAAAAACAAAAGAAACTTTGATAGGATATAGTTAGTCCTTTGCAGATTATGATGCATGACAATGTGTATGAATGATATTATGCACAAGTTACGACTTGTATGAATGATAGATGTCGGTATTTCAAAACATATCCATCTTGAAGAAGATGTGGACGCTCTGCTTGGGGATTTCTAGCTTCTATTTGCAGACGAAACGGATGAAAACCCTGCCTTTGAAAGAGAAGAAAGATATCCTTGATTCCTCCGATGCACTATCTGACCAAGTTTCGGGCCTAGATATCTATGCTGCTGAGGATGGTAGAGACCGAGAGGTATACTACTGAGGATCTCGTGCATAGACCATGCTGGGGAAAATTTAGGAGGCGTTCTGCTGGGAATCTTGCGCGTAGATCTTGCTAGAGAGTATTTAATTGTTGCTGGGAGACAGGGCTAGAAAGATCTGGAGCCCGTTGAAACCTCTGGCTGGGGAATAAAAGATGTAGATTTCCTCCGATGCACTATTTGACCAAGTTTCGAGTTTGGATATTTGCTGCTGCCGGGGGAATGGTTATTATTGAGAGATATTCTGCTGGAGATAAATACCTCTGCTGGAGATGAAATGTTACTGCTCGAAGACTGGTGTAATTAGGTTAAGTTGACTGGGATCGCTGCTCAGGGACTAACGCGATGAAACTTGGAATGTCGGAACTAGTGAAAGAAAATGTGTACTTCGCTGGGGGAAGGTTTGCCGTGAGCGATGCCTCTGTGGGGATTGTGCTCTGCAGGGGAACGTTTTGGTGACTTTCATCGTCATATCAATTCCTAGAGCATGTAGTAATTATTCTCGTTCGTTCGCTTTTCGCATGTTTGTAAATAGCTATTTATTGCCAGATGCATATAATCATTCAAAGCAAACGTTGGACTTTATGCAAACAACAATAGTGAAAATTGTAAAAAGAAAGAACTTGTATTAATTTGAAAGGTGGCGTATGGCCAAGTAGTTTGTATACAAGGAAAGTAAAAAGCTATGCGGAAACAGTCTCGTTGAGTTTCAACTATGCTAGTACTCATATATTTCGACTATCTCATCTCCTTGCTGTCAGTAGAAAGTGAGTGGATTGATTTTCGCCATTTGAATCTTGAATCTTTGATAGTAGTAGTCATGATAGGTGATCGGACGAGACATAGCCGTGCTTAAAGCCTAACTTTTGCCTAGACGCCCTTTCGGGTTTCATCTAGGGATACCCTTTTTGCCCAAGCCTCCTTTGCGGTTTTCAACTTCTGGTGTACATGTTTTGTATATATCCTTAACTTTTTCCCGAACCCTTTTGGTTCGCTAGGATGCCCTTATTTTTGCCTAGGTCAGTCGACCTAGCGGGTCTCGTTATCGTAGTATTTTTGACCATGTCTGCGTTCAGGTGTGGGAAGTCTTCACCATCCATGGTGCTAAGTATCATAGCTCCGCCGAAAAATATTGTCTTGACTACAAATGGTCCCTCATGGGTGGGAGTCCATTTGCCCCAGGATCACCTTGTGGAAGAATGATGCGCTTGACTACTAGATCACCGACTTGGTAGACCCAGTGCTTGACTTTCTTGTTAAATGCTCTGATCATTCGCTCCTGATAGATCTGTCCATGGCAGATGGATGTGAGTCGCTTCTCGTCGATCAAGTTGATCTGGTCAAGGCGAGTATGGATCCAATCGTCTTCGCCCAACTCTGCGTCTTGGAGGACTCTGGTTGAGGGTATCTGAACCTCGATTGGTAGGACCGCTTCCATACCATATACAAGAGAGAAAGGGGTTGCCCCTGTTGACGTTCGTACTGTAGTGCGATAACCATGGAGAGCAAATGGAAACATCTCATGCCAATCTTTGTAAGTAACTGTCATCTTCTGTATGATCTTCTTGATATTCTTGTTGGCGGCTTCCACTGCGCCATTCATCTTAGGCCGATATGGAGAAGAGTTGTGATGTTTGATCTTAAACTGCGTGCAGAGTTCGGTGATCATTTTGTTGTTGAGGTTAGAACCGTTATCTGTGATAATCTTTTCGGGGAGTGCCATACCGACAGATAAGATTATTCTTGATGAATCGAGCCACGACATTCTTGGTAACTGATGCGAACGAGGCTGCTTCTACCCACTTGGTGAAATATTCAATTGCTACAAGGATGAAACGATGTCCATTGGAAGCGGTGGGTTTGATTTCTCCGATTATGTCAATGCCCCACATTGCGAAAGGCCAAGGAGCGGTTAGAACATTCAATGGTACCGGAGGTACGTGCACTTTGTCTGCATAAATCTGACACTTGTGACAAGATCGAGCATAGCGGTGATAATCAGCTTCTATAGTGGACCAATAGTATCCTGTTCTCAGAATCTTCTTAGCCATGGTATGTCCACTGGAGTGGGTACCAAATGCGCCTTCGTGTAATTCTTCCATGATTCGTTCTGCAGTTTTCTGATATACACAGCGGAGTAAACACAAGTCGTGGTTGCGCTTGTATAAGATGACGTTGCTGAGGAAGAATTTAGAAGCGAACCTCCTCAAGAACTTCCTATCGTTGACAGATGCCCCTGTAGGATATTCCTGAGCCTCAAGATACCTCTTCACTTCGTAGAACCAAGGCTTCTCTTCTGTCTCAAGCTCATAACAGTATGCTGGTTCGTCAAACTTTTCAATGATGATTTGGGGAGCCTCATTGTCCCATATGACCTTGAACATAGACGACATAGTAGCCAATGCGTCTGCCAACTGATTCTCTCCTCGTGGAATATGATTGAAAGTAATCTCTTCGAAGTAGGGGATCAGACTTAGAACATGCTCTCGATATGGAATGAGATTCAAATGCTTCGTATCCCATTCGCCTTTAATCTGACTGATCACTAAAGCTGAGTCCCCATACACTTGCAAGAACTTGATTCCTAAGTTAATAGCAACTTTAATACCCATGATGCACGCTTCGTATTCGGCCGTGTTATTAGTGCAGCTGAAACATAATCTGGCAGTGAAAGGCGTTTGCCCGCCTGTAAGGGATGTAATGATGGCGCCAATGCCATTGCCAAGTGGCGTTTGAGGCTCCATCAAAGACCATGGTCCATCGGGATCCTTGTTCAGGTCCTTCGTCTGGTCCTGGTTCTTCATAATCAGTAACTAACAAAACATCTTCATCCGGGAATTCGAACTGCATAGACTGATAGTCATCTACGGCTTGATGAGCCAAATGATCGGCTACTACACTTCCTTTGATCGCTTTCTGAGAAGTATACTGGATGTCGTATTCGGTCAAGATCATTTGCCATCTTGCTATTCTTCCGGAGAGAGCTGGTTTCTCAAATATCTATTTTATCGGATCCATCTTGGAGATCAATAAGGTAGTGTGAGTCAACATATACTGTCTCAGTCGGCGAGCAGCCCAAGCCAAAGCGCTGCAAGTTTTCTCGAGCTGTGAGTATCTTGTTTCACAGTCGGTAAACTTTTTGCTAAGGTAGTATATTGCATACTCTTTTCGACCAGACTCGTCATGTTGCCCCAACACACACCCCATTGAGTTCTCTAACACTGTCAAGTACATGATAAGAGGTCTTCCTTCGGTAGGTGGCATCAGGATAGGAGGATTCTGTAGGTACTCCTTGATTTTGTCAAAAGCGATCTGGCAATCGTCGTTCCATTCCACCACTTGATCTTTCTTCAGCAGCTTGAAGATTGGTTCACAAGTAGCAGTTAGATGTGCAATGAATCTGGCAATGTAGTTTAATCGTCCCAAGAAACCTCTGACTTCCTTCTCGGTGCGGGGAGCTGGCATTTCTTGAATAGCTTTAACCTTGGCGGGGTCAACTTCAATACCTTTACCACTGACAACAAACCCTAAGAGTTTACCGGATCTGACTCCAACGGTGCACTTGTTAGGATTGAGTCTTAGTATGTACTTCTTCAGCCTATCAAGCAGTTTCCGCAAATGATCGAGATGTTCTCCTTCTGTCTGTGATCGAGCTATCATGTCGTCAACGTAGACCTCTATCTCGTGATGAATCATGTCATGAAATAATTCCACCATGGCACGCTGATAAGTGGCGCCTGCGTTCTTCACTCCGAACGACATGACCTTGTAGCAGAAAGTGCCCCACTGTGTAACGAAAGTAGTCTTCTCCATGTCTTCGGGAGCCATTTTGATCTGATTGTAACCAGAGAAACCATCCATGAAAGAGAATACTTTGTGTTGAGCGGTGTTGTCGACCAGAACATCAATATGAGGAAGTGGGAAATCATCTTTCGGACTCGCTTTGTTCAAATCTCTGTAATCCACACAAATACGTACTTTGCCATCCTTCTTAGGTACGGGTACCACGTTTGCAACCCATTATGGATAAGAAGTAACAACTAGGAAACCGACATTGAACTGTATCATGACTTCGGCTTTGATTTTCTCTGACATCTCAGGACGCATGGCGACGAACCTTCTGCTTCACTGGGAGAAAACCTTCTTTTGTCGGCAACCGGTGTACCACAATATCAATGTCTAAACCCGGCATGTCTTCGTAGGACTAAGCAAAAACCTCGATGTAATCTCGTAGCATCTGAACCAATCTCTCTTTGACACTTTTCTCAAGACCCGCTCCTATCTTGATCTCTTTTCTGTCTTCATCAGTACCCAAATTCACAACCTTAACTGGTTCTCCGTGTGGCTGTATAACTCGTTCTTCTTGCTGTAGCAGTCTGACAAGTTCTCCTGGAACTTCACAATCTTCCTCACCTTCGGCTTGGTAGATCGGATTATCGAAGTCATATTTAGCAATAGCATAACTGTTATCAACGAGATTCGGAGTGATTCTGCAGTGTATCACGTGGGTGTGTGTAAGAACACATAGCTTTTGAAGGTGTGATAAAGTAAAAGAAAGAAACAACATTTAAATGCAAAAGTCCAACGATTTTATTGAATGAAAATATGAAAATGACAGATAATAACCCTCACAAACGAGCCAAGATGCCCTGGGCAAGGCACTAGGCTTTAAAGTTTATTGTTCAAAGCATAGAAAACGAAAAGCAAAACAGAAAACAAAAGCAATTACTCCTGTCTAAAGGAGATTGGTATGATGTCTTCAGTCTTCCAATTGCTGAGTCCATTGTCGGGAGTTGGGAAGATCCACTTGCTGATGTCGAAGTCGCTGTCGTCGTCTTCTATAGCATGGACTCCATCTTTGCTGATGTGGAAAGGAAGTTGGCCGGCACATTCGCGGCGTATCATCTTCTGGCCTTTGATAGTGAAGCCTAAACCGGTCTTGTCAGATTTGAAAGGAAGATCGGGGAGCTGACCCCAAATAGTACTACCTCCTCCTTCAACTGCAGTTGGAGCATCCTTCAGCGAGGCCATCCTTGGAGGAACTTGTGTAACTTCAAAAGTAACAGGAGAGTCAACAGGCATGACTCTTGGAACTGTTTCGAAAGCTTGACAGGGAGTCGCGAAGAATTCACCTTCCATCTCGAGGTATCAGAATGACTGCAGATGACTGACCATGTATTCTTCTTCACCGCATACTGTAACAACCTTCCCCTTCACCGGGTACTTCAACTTCTGATGCAGGGTAGAGGTGACAGCGCCTGCCCCATGTATCCAAGGGGCGTCCAAGTAGGCAAGAGTAAGCTGGACGGATGTCCATGACAAAGAAAGTGGAATCAAAAGTCTGGGAACCGACTTTAACAGGAAGAATGAGCTCTCCAAGTATTGTTCGCTTAGAACCATCAAAAGCTCTCACAACTATGTCGTTGGGCTTCAGAACCAATCCTTCAACATCGAGTCGATCAAAAGCAGTCTTCGGTATGATATTCAGAGCAGAACCGGTATCCACCAAAACATGAGACAAGGTAACGCCCTTGCATTCAACAGAGATGTGCAAGGCTTTGTTGTGTTTTCTTCCGGCAGGAGTCAAATCAGCATCAGAGAAACCTAGACCGTTGTTGGAAGCCAGACTAGCAATACAAACTTCAAACTAATCAGTAGTAGTGTCTTGCAATACGTGAGCATTCTTCAGAAACTTCACCAAGGCTTTAGCATGAGCTTCAGAGCACAAGAGCAGACCCATCATAGAGATCTTGGACGGAGTCTGTCCCAACTGTTCCACAACATTGTAGTCACTCTTCTTGATAATCTTCAGAATTTCCTCCATTTCTTGTTTGGAGGTATCTTCAGCAACCTCCTTTGGTACTTTTGTCTGAGCAGGATGAGTTACTGGTTCTTTCCCTCTAGCTTCGGGAAAACTGGTTGAATAACAGGAATGCGAGCTGGAGTCGCAGTGTCTTTTGGAGGAGAGATCTCTGGAGAAAACACTCTTCCGGTTCTGGTCACCTTACTTGATCCGGTGATGTTGTCAATGTCAAGAATGGTAGCTTCAACTGTAAGATCCTCAAGGGTCAGAGGGTCTTGCTTGACACCATGATAGTAAACCTCAGCTCCATAGTTCCAAGGTATAGCTTTGTCACAGGAGTAGGGAACTGGTCTGGGAGAAGTAATGATGAGAGGTGCCACCCTAGGCATAGGATCAGTAGAGGAAATCCTTATGGTGTTAACGTCAGCATAGTCTTCTGGGAAATCGTCTCCCCATCCGGTCGCCTTATCATCTTCAATAGGAATCTTGTAGCTTTCAGGAACAGTGTACTTCACCATGTAGTCAAACTTTCCACTTGGCTGCCCCAAGGTATCCCATGCTTTTGGTACAGTTTCGCTCACATCTTCGATCTTCAGTTTCTTAGACATGTCTTCACACAGATTCTCCACAGGTGATGGCTTCAGAAATAGCACTTCGCGGTTGTCCATCATGCACTGAATACGTCTTCTCAACCATGCACAACCGTCAGGTGCAGATGGGCACCAACGACAATTCTCTGGGCATCCTGGATTGACACCGGCTTGCAGCAACTTCTTCTTAACAGTCATCAGAGAAATAGCCAAGTCATCTATGTTGAAAACATAAGAGTTCTTGTCAATAGCATTGGAACTTTTGCCGTGGTTAGGCATAGGTGCGCTGATCACATTCGGAGTCTCAACCGAAGGGTCGAACTCAATCTGCTTAGCTTCAATCATGTCTTAAATCTTATTCTTCAGAGCCCAACAATCATCAGTGTTATGTCCTGGGCTGTTGGAGTGGTAAGCACACTTAGCATTAGGATTGTATCTCGGAGAGGAAGTGTTGATGTTTTGAGAAGGATCCCTCAAGGTAATCAGCTCGGCTTTCAACATGTGTTGCAAGGCTTGCGACAATGGCATGTTGATCTTCATAAACTCTGTCTTCGTGGTGCGTTCTGGTTACGCACGTTGTCTCACTGAGGTTGTGCTGATGTAGGATTGGAGATCACAACTGCCCCCACAGATTGAGCGCGGTCGGTCTTGGCTCGGCTTTTCTGACCATACACAACATTGGCTTCTTTCTTACCAAAAGATCTCTTCGCAGCATTTGATGACGACTCTACATGAATCTTTCCGCTCTTGATACCAGCTTCAATACGTTCTCCTGTCAGTATCAGATCAGTGAATCCGGCTGAAGAATTTCCAATCAGATGATTGAAGAATGGGCCTGTCAGTGTTCCCATAAACATATCAACCAACTCCCTATTGGACAAGGGTGGTTGAACTCTGCCTGCTATATCTCTCCATTTTTGAGCATATTCTTTGAACTTCTCATCACGACCCATAGACATGCTCTGTAGTTGCATGCGGGTGGGTGCCAATTCAGCATTGTACTCATATGCCTGTAGAAAGCATCTGCTAAGTCACTCTAAGTACGAATATGGTCACTTTCTAGCTGATAATACCACTCCAACTGAGTTCCGGACAAACTCTCTTGGAAATAATGAATCCACAACTTCCTGTCATCAGTGTGGGGGTTGATCTTCTGGACATAGGACTTCAAATGCAGCTTTGGACAAGAAATGCCATCATACTTGGCAAAAGTGGGAACCTTGAATTTGGGAGGAATCACCAAACCAGGAACGAGACTCAGATCATCAAAATTCAGCCCTGACATCTTCAGATTTTCCACAGCATTCAGACGGTCTTCAAGTTGCTTGTATTTGTCATCCTCATAGGAGTACTGATCATTCACATAGTCTTCTTCCTTCTTCTCAGGCTCACGCTGGTCTTTTTCGTTGCCCTTGACACTTCCCTCAGTTTTGACACTTCCTTCTGAGAACTCTATCTGGCTGACCACCTTAGGACCCCCTTTGTGACGTCTGCCCATGTTGAGAACACCAATGACCTTCTTCTTTTTGTTGATGAGCTCTTCAGGTCTTCTTGGCCTTGGACCAAGCTAGTGAACATCTCTTGGAACTGAGCATTCTGAGCCTGAAGATCTTTGACAGTCTGTTCAAGAGCCATTTCTCTCTGCTAAAATAAATAGCGAGAAAATGAGAAAACCAATCTTCAATGTACCTGTTATGAAATGTTATGCCATGATATGCGATGTTTATGCAATGCAATGCAATGTTTTCAAGGACCTTTGGAATTTAAATTTGTTAAACAAGCATGAACAAACTTTATTAGTTCTCTTTTTCTTTTTAAGTACAAAAGATAGTTCAGGAAAATAAAAGAATAACAATCCTAAAGCTCTAAGTCTCCCATGGGCGCTTCCTCTTGGTGCCGAGGTAGGCGTTGATGTTCCGCTCCTCGTGAAGTAGCTTGGTCAACTCTAGTACCTTCTTCTCGCTTGCATAGCACTGAGCTTTGAATGTATCCCTTTCTTCTTTGAGCTGAATGCAGGATCTCTTCAAGTCTTCGAAATCAGTAGGCATGTCGGGATGGAGAACAGTATAGGGTACGTCACCTATAGCGACAGGTTCCATAATTACCGGTAGAACAGGCGTGAACGACATCATGAGGTTTTGAGCTCGAGCTCGCACCCATTTGAGGTAAGGTTCCCAAGGAATGGAGTTTTGGTTCCCCAAAGTCTTGGTGTCAGTCTTCTTTACCATGCCCCAAGTGTGTATGAACCTTCGTCGGTAATTCTAGAGATCGTGGTTGTAGTCGAACACAATATCTTGGAGAAGCATATCATGTGGACCATCTCTTCGAGCATAACCAAACTGACGTAGAGTTAGAGAAGGGTTGTATGTAATACCTCCCCTTATACCAAGGAGTGGTACATTAGGGAATCCTCCACAACTCTCAGTGAATGTGAAGTCCTTTTGAGAGAAAAGACACCAACGGATATCTGAATGAGAGAGTGACATTAGTCTTTGAGACCACTTCAATCTTTGTTTGTTTTTCAAAACTGATGGAGGAAGGTGCGAAATAAACCACCTGGTAAGTAACGGTATACAACACATGAGAGTTCCTTGTCTTTTGATAGTACGAGTATGGAGAGAATGTAGAATATATCCAAGTAAGGTAGGCACAAGATTATGAGTGAGGAATATCTTGATGGCGTTGACATCTATGAACTGATCCGAGTTAGGAAATAAAACCAATCCATAGATTAGCAAGGCCACAATGTCTTCAAATGCATGGAAACTCATAGCTTTGAGGCATTCTCGGGCTTTCTTTATTAGAAACTTAGCAAGTAGACCCTTAACTCCACTTCTGGTTTCCCAATTGGCTTCAAATGTCTGAGCGCTTTAGATGTAGCGCTGATGCAATGTCTTCGTACCTAGGAACCTTTTCTAAACCGGTGAATGGCATTTGATCAAGAATAGGTATCCCAAGTAGCTTAGATAACTCTTCCAAGGTAGGTACCAACTGATAATCTGGGAATGTAAAGCAATGGTGTTTCGGATTGAAGAACTGGAATAGGACATGCATCATATCTTCTTCAAAACCGGAGATAACCAAATCAAGTAGATAACCATGTCTTTTGACGAACTGAGCATGATCGGGAATTTCTGAAACCAATTCTTCGAGCTGAGAAGGTACACCCATGAAGTTTATTCGAATAGTCTTTCTAGAAGCCATAATCCCTACAAAACAGAGCAAAGATAAATCCCTAGGTCCTTGAAATAGTTAGAAATGATATACAATGCAATGATGTCATGATGTCATGTTTAGCAAGCACAAACAAATCACACAATAGCCCTAGGTTTAAGGCTTGCATGAGGTATAGGTGTCTACCCTACCAAACATTTGAGTGGGTTCATCCTGTCCTATAATAGTAACCGGGTTCTAGGAATCTCATATCATTGATCTTTCTCGTAGGCGTTTATTTCAATACGACTACCAAGTGGTCGACCGAAAATATCCCAAAAGTATGATCTTAATGGCGTCAGTATCGACCAACCTCGGTCTACACCAAAGCCGGCCATCTCACTACCTTCTAATGGCCAAGATGGGTCAATTAGGGTTCTAAAAGTTGAGTTAGTCTTGATGACACCATGAAGCCAAATACTATCCTCAACTTGGAAATGAAAGTATCAGGACATCAAAGTGTCACACTAACGTAGCCATCATGTTGACCGTTTGGTATCGCCTAATGGTCGTGACGATCTATTGCTACTTACCTAAGAAAACACGGATCCGGTGTAGGATCCCCACAAATATAATACCCAAGCAACCCTTAAAAGTAAAGCATACAAATCAAGCGAAAGCGATAAAGTGATCTAGAAATCCCTAAGGTATTCTCTCTTTAGGGTGTCTCCCGTGATCGTGATTACATGTCTGGTGAACTGACTTTGAGATTTTTGTTTTGCTTTTTATCGCAAATGGGCGGATAGCAAGAGTCGCCATCGACTTTTCTTTTATCCAATTAAGGGAAGGTGAAAAGAACATAAAAAGACCTTCGTTAGATTTTGAGTAAGGGAGAAGGTTATGAAAAGGGAAGGTATTAGCACCCCTTTCCATCCGTAGTTATCTACGGGCTCTTAGTTGCTTCTAGCTCATTTTTAAAAGTGATTTCTGTGTGTTTGCAAAAATGTTTTTGTTAGTGTTTTAAGTTGGCATTAATTTTTGGTAAAACTAGGCTATGGCAATGTCTTGATAAATGTCATGACATTCAGAGATTGAAGATAAATCCTACTTGACAAGGATGTTTAAAGTGCAGCTCAGAACTGGAAGCTAAAAGCTGTGCTGGAATTCTGCAGAAAATATACTGATGTCATAACAGATGTTATGACATTCAGTGTGACATTCTGTTCTGCAGAATCTATTTTTTCCCTGAGATTTTTCAGGAAGTTTGTTGAGCTGCTTTATTATGTTTTTCTGTTATTAGAATGCATGCTCACGTGGCTACTAGGTTAATCTTAGTTAAACCTAAATTGGTTGTTGAAAATACCATATGTTTTTAGGATTAAATTAAGTGAACCCTGTCATACCCCAAAATTTGCCCTCCATCTACTCAAGAGATTTCATACATCTATGCTCAAGGATTCCTCAAGAGTTGATCAGACAAACTCTCTCCTAGACAATCAACCCAAATTAGGGTTTGGTATCTCTCAAGTCAAGATGAACTTCCAACATCTCCAATGGCCTTCATGCCTCCTCATATGCTTCAAAGATTCTCCATGTCAAGTTTCAAGCTTCACAAGTCAAGTTTCCTCAGACAATTGCTCAGATGGTTGAAAATCAGTTGTATTGGACAAAAAGTCAACTGTGGTCAACATACAGTCAAACTTCATAATTTTTGGTCAACATCCTCATTTTGAAGTTACATTCATCATTTGATCAAGGGTTGATCATGATTCATCAAGAAAACTCAAGATTTGCTCAAAAGTCAAACTTTCTAAATTAGGGTTTCTAGGTGAAAAGTCAACTGAACTTTGGTGATCATAACTTTCTCATACTTTCTCAAAAAATTTTCCACCACCTCTTGTTTTGAAGGAAATTCAATTCTCTACAACTTCATGTCTCACAAGAATGTCCAAAAAATGCTTCATTTGAGAGGTATAGCTCAAAACATTACAGGTCATTTTCAAAGTCAACAAAAAGTCAACTTTTTGATTTGAAGATATATTGAGCATGGTAACTCCAATTGAGATGAAACCAAAGACATTGTTTAGAGGACTCTTAGAGCTTTCCAAAAAGTCCAAGAACACTCAAAAATGTGGAAAATTGAGCAAGATACACTATTCAGAAGTTGGGCAATTTTGGACAATTGCACAAAAGGACATTTTGGTCAAAATGCAAAATTTTCCTAATGGGTCTATAATCTTTTGATCCAAACTTGCTCATGACAATATTCTTGACCCATAAATGCTTGGCATTGGTAATTTTCTATTTTTGTGATTTATATTTGAATTTTATAACATTTAATTCAAAAATAAATTATATAAAATATGAAAATTAGGTTATTTTTTCAATTAAGTTGGATTTATATCTTTCTTAATGTCCAAGAAAGCCCAATACACTTACCAAATTCGTGCAAGCCATGGCATTGATGAGAAAATCATATTTTCTTCAATATTTAATTTTATTTTCAAAGAAAATATTTGCACATTGATGGAGCAATCTTTTTTCCACTCTTTTGCCATCCAAACTTTCTCTATAAATGCTCAGCATTGTGTACAAGCAGCCACAGGAAACCCTAGCTCAAGCCAAACCCTTATTTTGCCAAAATATTTCTCAAACTTTTTGAAAATCGAGTTCCAATTTTCAGCAAGCTTCAGGCCCATTTAACCACTCAATCACCTTCAGGAGGTTCCCAGCAATCGATCCATACTCATACCTCAAGCCCAGACTGCCCAGATCGTGCCAGCAAGCTCTCACCGGTTTGATTTTTCTCAAAATTCGATTTGTGTTAATCATGCATTATTAACTGTTTTCGTGTGTTTATTTGTGATCAGGAGGTTCATTAGAACGCATTAGATGCATTACATGTGAGCTTGGACGTGAGAAACACGATATGCCATAGTTAGGGCTCGTCGAGCTGTTTCGATCGAATCAACTTATACAAGCGTTTTCAGAGGAAACCAATAGTGCCATTGAACTCAGAAGGGTCGAATTAGGTAGACTAGGTCTTTCTTTTGCCTTGATTCTACGTGTTTTGCAGGATTCAGGTTTGGCATGGTCGGAGAAGACGACCGGAGCTAGGGCTCCGGCGTCGCTGACCAATGTTGACTCCGGCGATGCATGGGTGGCACGATCGTGCGTTCTGATTGGCTTTCTCTTTCCACCTGGGACCCACGCGAGCTGACTCAGTTTGAAACATATCCCTGACGCGTCATCACTCAAATTCTATTGATTTTGTCTTTTCCAACATCAGATGCAACGTGGCCCAGTGGTTAAGGCGTTCACTATTCCTGGATCCTCTCCCATGTCTTGAGTTCGATCCCTATGGGCACCGGTTTTCCTTCTTTTTTCCAAACTTGCAATATTTTCATATTTTCTTTTTTTCTAATATTTTGCATTATTTTAATTTCTTTTCATATTTTTATTCTGCTTTAAAAAATTATCAAAAATTAATTTTCTTTTGCATTTATTTTCAGAAAACCTTTATTTAATTTAATAAATTTAAAAATACAATTTTGCATGCATATTTATTTTTATTCATATTTTTGCATTTAAATCACTTTTAATTTATTTTTAATTATTAAATTGCATCCAAAAAATCTCAAAAATTTATTTTAGCATATTTATATTATTTCCAGCATGTAATAATTTTCTCATATAAAAATTTGCATTTTTCTAACATTTTTTCTCTTATTCGATTCATCTCGCATTTTCCGATTTCTCGTTCTTTTACAGGTTGATCCGATTCAGACGATTCTTTCTTTATCGTTTTATTTTTCAATAATGTAACTGTATATGGGATGTAATAGTTTAAAATTAGGTCTTTACTTTCCGCATTTTTAAAATTATGTATCTGCCCCAAAGCCTTGTAATAGCGTAGGATTTACCTTTCCGCATCTTTACATTCCGCATTTTAATTTCCGCACCCTATCAATTGTTAGTAACTAGGCGTGTATGGCAAGATAATAATGAACTTAGCCCACTAATTTTCAAGATAAAATATCTGAAATCAACACACTTCTTTCACACATGCACCCCTTAGGGTAATTCTCTTCCGTTGCCTTTGCGAATCACAAATGGTCAAGTCCCTCGAACGTAGAGGTATCCTAGCACCGTTGCCTTCAAACAAATCATCATAGTCCCTTCGATACAAAGATCATAAGACCCACGATGTCACTTCCGAATACATGATCTTGACCCTCGATTGTCGCCTACGAAAAATGATGATAGTCCCTTCGAATGTGCTAGGATACTTCCTACAAGTTGCCTTCTATGACCATCCGATGTCCCTTGAATGTCCGCGACATCCAGCGAATGGAGCTACCTACTAACTAATGGTGCTAGCGCTATTCTAAAGGAATGTAAGTACAACAAAGCGACCAATTACGAGTGGGTAAATAAGTCTTTTAGGTACTTGCTCTATCAAATGCTTTTCACACCACACTTTTTCAAAGTTCAAATTCTTTTCAAAACAAAACATTTCCGAACACTTTGTATACACTCCTACATGAGTCATTACAAAGTCAAAGCGAAATGCCTTTTTCAAAACATTTTGTCAAACACAGAAAGCAATTTTAAAAGTGATCTAGAGCAACTAAGAGCCCGTAGATAACTACGGATGGAAAGGGATGCTAATACCTTCCCTTTTCATAACCATTCTCCGAACTCGAGAATCTAACGAAGGTCTTTTATTACTTTTACCTTCCCTTAATTGGATAAAAATAAAAGTCGGTGGCGACTCTTGCTATCCGCACATTTGGATACAAAAATCCTACAAAGTCAGTTCACCGTATTACAAACCCTAGCTATCTTTATGGAAGCCCAAAATTGAAGTTTCAGGACTGCTTCTATAATAGGAAAAGAACCCTTACTCTGCTGCTGCGCCTCTGAAATGTATTGAAGACTTAGCAGGTTGTAATTTGTGTAATTCTAGTTTCTCTTGTGAGCCAAGCAATTATCAATTGATAAGTGCCTTGGACTAGGATTTGTTTGTAAGGGTAGTTTATCACTCAAAGCTTTGAAGCACGAGTGTTTGTCTCTTGATTAAAGCTTTGAAGCAAAATCAAGATAGTTTATTGAAGTGTGTCTTCACAATTCAATTATTAATAGGTTGATATCACTGCTGTGATTGAGGGGGAGTGAGTAGGAACTCAGGTCTAAGTAGGACTTAGATTGAAGTTGCATTGGGTAGGTTTTAAGTGAAGGAGATAAACTGGTTGGTTTATTCCTAAATTAATTCTACTAATAGTGAATTTCCTCCACGGCTTGGTAGCCCCGGATGTAGGTGTAGTTAGACCAACGGGTAAACAATTTATTGTGTTCTTTACTGCTGTTTGAATTTATTGTGTGAATTGTTAACAGAGTGTCAGATATTGTGTCATAACATTCTCTGTGACATCACGTATCTGCTGCCAAGAATTACAATTGGCATCAGCGGGCACTGTTATTTCAGGTGAGATCTAGGAAAATAGTTTCTGGCATAATGGATAAGGAAGGAGGATTTGGAGGTAGACCATCTATTCTGGATGGATCTAACTATGATTCTTGGAAACCTCGTATGGTTGCCTTTTTGAGGTCCTTGGATATTAAAGCTTGGAGGCTGCGACAAAGGATGGAAACATCCACCAAGCTTGAGAAGGATGGAACCATCTTGAAACACGAGGAAGAATGGAACAAAGAAGAAGAGGAGCTAGCACTGGGGAACTCTAAAGCATTGAATGCATTATTCAATGGAATTGACAGAAATATCTTCAGACTAGTTCATCAATGTGAGCTGGCCAAGGATGTTTGTGACACTCTCAAAACTACTCATGAGGGGACATCCAAGGTGAAGATTTCAAGACTTCAGATGCTCACTACAAAATTTGAGAATTTGAAGATGAAAGAAGATGAGACCATTCATGAGTTTCACATGAATATCTTGGAGATTGCCAACACCTTAGGAGCACTTGGTGAAAAGATGTCAGAAGAAAAGCTTGTGAGAAAGATTCTCAGATCATTGCCTAAAAGATTTGCAATGAAAGTGACTTCTATAGAGGAAGCTCAGGACATCAGCACCTTGAAGGTGGAAGAACTTGTTGGATCTCTCCAGACCTTTGAGATGGGAATCAGTGAAACTGTTGACAAGAAGAACAAGAGCATAGCACTTGTATCCAATTCTGAAGAGGGATGCAAGGTGGATGATGAAGAGAAGATATCTGAAGCTATAACTATGCTTGGAAGGCAGTTCAACAGACTCATCAAGAGGGTTGATCCAAAGTCAAGGTCCAATGTCAAGGTCCAATGTCAAGGACATTTCATCTGACATTAGCAGATCTTATGACTCCAGCAGAAGATCTAAGTCAGAAGAAAGAGGAAGTCAAAGCAGAGAAATCCAGTGTCATGGTTGTGAAGGATATGGACATATTAGAGCTGAATGTCCCACCTTTCTAAAGAAACAAAAGAAAGGGATGATTGTCACTTGGTCTGATGGTGACTCAGGAAGTGACTCTGAGGAAGAAGCAGCCAATCTTTTCAATGCTCTCTCTGGAGTGTGCAATTCTGATATGGATTCTAGTGATGAGGAAGTGTCATTTGAAGAACTTGCTGATACTTACAAGAAGCTGTGTATCAGAAGTGGTGAAGTATGTCAGCAGAATGAAAAGCAGAAAAAGCTGATTGAGAAGTTGGAGGCAGAAAATGTGAAGCTGGAAGCTGAGAAGAAGGAAAATACAATCACTATAGGTCATCTCAACAGTGAAATTATAGTGTTAAATTCCAAGCTTGATCAGATGACTAAATTTGTCAAGATGCTGACTACTGGGAGTGATAAGTTGGAAGAAATCCTTCAGCTTGGACAAAATGCAGGAAATAAGCATGGTCTAGGATATGTGGCTGAAAAGAAACCTGTTAGTGACATGAAGAAGAAGAGGCATAGGAAATCAATGTCAAAGACGATGTCACAACCCAAGACAGGAAATAGGTCTGGCTCAGGATATGTTAAGACAAAGAAATCTGCTGATAACAAAAAGAAGAACAGATCTAATAAGCCAATGTCTAAGCAGATGTCACAACATTGGGTACAACATCAAGATCAAAGAAACATGAACAAAAAGTTTCAAAGATGGAGATGTCATTATTGTGGAAGGTTTGGTCACATAAAGCCTTTTTGCTTTAGACTACATGGATATCCTAACCAAGTCCCTTATGTGAAGCCTAAGACCAACAAGGTATCATACACTCAGCGGTGGAAGAAGAAGACTGACTCGATAGCTCACACTTCTCTTAGAGTGTCGCCAAGGAAGATTGGTACTTTTGATGGGTGTTCTAAGCATATGATGGAATCAAAATCTTACGTGATGTTAAACCCCATTCTACGGTTTGTTACCTTTGGAGATGGAGCTAAAGGAGAAATCAAAGGTGTTGGAAACTTAGGCTACGGGTTCCAAACCTAAATGGAGTATTCTGGTAAAGGCTTGTTGTCAATCTCATAAGCATAAGTCGGCTATGTGATATGGGATTCAAAGTCAACTTCACTAGATACGAATGTCTTGTAATCAGCGATGAACAAGAAGTGGTTATGAGAGTCGGATCAAAGGACAAGCTACATGTGGGGCGAGAACACCAACCTGTCTTCTGTGTGCTCTACAGACATTGATGAAGGGAGAGTTTGTGGTATGTATAAGGCTGGAAAGCAAACCAGAATGTCACACCCAATTTCTAGACATCTGATCACTTCCAAAGTGCTGAAGCAAGCTCCTAGGGCCTGGTATGATAGGCTGACCAAGCTCCTTACTGACAAAGGATATAGGAAATGAGCCTTGGATAAACCTCTCCCTGTCAAGAATAAAGGAGGAAAGATAATGATGACTCAAATTTATGCTGATGACATAGTAGTTGGAGGAATGTCAGACACAATGATGGAAGACTCAACATTCCTTTCACAGAGCAAGTATGCAAGGAAGATTGTCAAGAAGTTTGGAATAAAGAATACCAGCCATAAAAGGACTCCTGCCCCTACACATTTGAAGTTGTCCAAGAAAACAAGTGGAGAAAATGTTGATCAAAGCTTGTGTAAAAGCTCCTCTAGAGGATGTTTCTTCTTGGGAAGCAATCTTGTTTCTTGGTTCAGCAAGAAGCAAAATTGTGTGTTCCTGTCCACTGCTGAGGCTGAATATGTGACACCCCGATTTAATTTAAATATTAAATAAGTGAGGATTTAATTATTTAATTAAATGAAGTCTCGAGTATTAATTTTAGTTGGATTAATTGGGTCATTAAATGAGGAAATGTTTTGAGGTGTGCAGAGTAAACGGTGGGTGTAAGAGAGTAAATCACTCTACTAATTATTAAGTTTTAATTATTTTATTTTATTGGAATAATTAAAGGAACATAAAAAGGAAAAAGAAAGGAAATAATAGGTTTTTTTGGAGAAACTGTTTTCACGTGGAATTGGAGAGAAGAGGAAAAGAGAGGAAAAGCCGACACCAAGAGGAATCGAAGAATCATCGCGAGTAAGGGTGATTTCGGTTAATATGCCTTATGGGTTTTGGGAATCATAGGGATAATTGGGTATGTTAGAGAATTTGAATTATGATGATTATGAGTTATAGGAATAAACCCTATTTGTGTCGGTGTTGGAATTAGGAATCATAAATATGTCAGATAATTGATAGGGATGAATGAACTATGTTGTGTGATGTTATATTGGTGTGAAATGACGATGAAATGATGTTCCTAATGTACCAAATCGTGTTAGTAAGTTTGGAAATGAGTAAGAATGGAAAATGCTGTCAAAAAGTAGCAAAATTGTTGTCGTGGTGGGGGAGGAACCGAGTTCCAGTGTTAAATTAAAATTGGGTGGGCCGATAGGTAGGAACCGTTCCATTCAAAATCGGGCAGTATTTTTCCAAAAATTTCCAAAACTTCAAACTTCATATTTTCTAAACCGTAGTTCGATTCGAGTTGGCGTTATTTCTTAAATTTAAAATACTACCTTTTGAAAAGAAAAATATTCTTTTGCTAAAATTATTTTAAATATAGTCGAGTTCGATTTTGAAAAGAGTGATTAATTAAGGATAATGAGAAATTAATATGAATGGCACGAGTTATCGGTCGAGGACTAATGTTTACAATGTTGTGTTGATTATTCATTGTGATTGAATGTGATACATTAGTGATTGGCAATAAGTGAATTATGTTGAGATCGTAATCTATGAATTGGTTTAGATTGTTTGACAAGTTAAATGGAGATTGCGTTCATGTGATGTTTCTTTCCTTGTTGTTTATTCATGATTGTATTGATATCATGTGGTTGTTATTGTGTATCTTGGTGATAGTCTTCTGATTGAGGAGTAAGCATTCGACATATTTATGTTTTGTGATAAGTATTTCATGATTATGTTGTTATCATGCGATATATGTTGATATTGGCAATTATGTGGAATTATGTTGTTATCATATTCCGTTGAATTAATGTTGCATGCTTTTATGATGCATGCATGAGCATTGTTAAATTGGTTCACTCCCATTGTGCGGAGGTGAACTGGCAGAGCCAATAGACTTACATGGTGCAGAGGTAGTGAGGCTAGATTCTTGACTCGGTGGTTATGGGCGAATCATGGATTGGATTCTTGACTCGGTGTTCGGCGAATCATGGATTACTTGTCTTTCCACGAGTAAGCGGTGGGTGAGCGCAGTTCACGTTTGGTACCACATGCATAGAGTCTGCATTGCATATGGGATTGTAACATGCTAGGATGGTTTCTAGTGTTGCAATTTCCATTGTTTGATTATATACATGTTCATTGTGTGAACTTCCTTGTGCATTGATTATGACTTGTGTTTGGTTAATGAATTAACGTGTCATTTATTCATTGTATTCTAGAAAGCGTATAATGCATGTTATATTGAATTGGAATCTCACCCTTACTCAACATTTTCGGATCCGGGTGATCAGTTGCTTGGATTGGTGAGGATAGCTCTAGTATTGAGTCGGTGATTTAGTCCGTGTCGGTGTCGTGCTCGTAGATGTAACCGGGAAAACGATTGTTTGGAATCCTTTAATGGATATTTTAAGAATTTTGGAATTATGTTGATTTATTACCCTGGAATAACTGTTGAGTAAAGTATTCGGGATTTAATTATGTTTCATTTCCGCTGTTAAACATAATTTGAGTATGATTTAATGGATGAGTATTCTTCAGTGAAGCATGATGCTGTTTTGGTTAAAATTTTATGATTTAAATTGTGACGCCTTCTTGGTTGTGATTAAAATACTCTGATTATTATGTATAAAATGCGGGTAAATAGAAGGGGGTGTTACAGAATACATAGCAGCTGGTAGCAGTTGTTCTCAGATGGTCCGGATGAAGCAGATGCTGATTGAGTACAATGTCACACAGGATGTCATGACATTGCACTGTGACAACTTGAGTGCTATTAATATTTCAAAGAATCCTCTACAACACAGTAGGACTAAGCACATTGACATTAGACATCACTTCATCAGAGACCTTGTGGAAGAGAAAGTGATTAATCTGGAGCATGTAGCCACCGAACTTCAACTGGCTGACATTTTTACTAAAGCTCTTGATGCTAGTCAGTTTGAGAATTTAAGGGGCAAACTGGGTATTTGTCAACATGAGGAGTTGTAGCAATTAACATTGCTTACAACAAGGAGTGGAAGGGACCTTTTAATTCAATTAATTATAAGTGGGTCATTTAATTATTTTCATCTTATTTTTAAAAGGTCCAAGAATAGGAAGAGACTCCTTCATATAATAGTTTCTTCATTTGAAAGTATCATATTTTCTTCATCCAAAAGAAACTCTCAAACTCTTTGTCATTCTCGTTCCCATTCCATCAAAATCTTTCAGCAAAATATGTCTTCATCCTCTTCATCATCTCAAGAATCTGGTTCTTCTTCTCCCACGATGGCTGAGATTAGGGCAAATACTGAAACCATGCATGTTGAAGCTCTGAGGATTACTCCACTTCGTGCAATAGCTACTGACCCTGAGAAAGTCAAGAAACTGCGTACAAGGAATGCTCGAAGGTCACAAGCATCACCTTCTGGTAAGACCTCTGAACCATCTTCTTCTGTACCCCTAGAAATAGCAAACAAAGAGGGGTCTAGGTCTGTGCATGAAGCCATTGCTAGGATAGTGACTAGTATCCTAAATGAGAACCAATTTGTTCCTGGGGTTTCTGTCCCTCTAAACCAAGAGTCTGCTAGCCCTAGTTTAGTAGCTGATCCAGATGTCACTGAGAATGTCAAGACATCTAATGATCTTGTCAAGGAAACACCTATGGATCCTGATACTGAAACTCCCATTGATTCTCCTGTCAAGAATGCTGTTAATCCCTCTGTTCCAGTTCCTGAAGTGTGTGAGGATGATACTCCTATTGAACCTCCTATTGTTAATGAAGATGAGATTTCTGATGGTATATTTGAGGAATCTCCAGCAAAATGTAACTCTGTTAAAACTCCTGTGAAACCTACTGACTATATCTCTGACAGTATTCTAGAAGAGACCCGTGAGACACCCATTGGTGATGATCTTGAAAAGTCTCCAATTCAAGATTCTTAGGACTTGGCTGAACCCCCTGTTATTAATCTAGATGAAGAATTCTCTGATAATGACCTCATTGCTAAAGTTAATCCTAGCATTGCCAGGAGGGTGATGAATAGGAAAGGGAAGCAGAATGCTATTCCAAGTCCTGTTCAAGAGAAGGTTGCTAAAGTTGCTCATAAGACTCCTAGGGTTAAGAGCAAGACTGAAGAAAAATCTGGTAAAGACAAGGCTGGAACCCCCAAGGGGAAGAGTAGGGTGAAGACTGTTGGTGGTATCTCTAGGCCAAAGAGAACCCCAATTATGAAGAAGAGGAAGGTACCTGAACAATCAGAACCTGATGATGATTCTAATTTTAATGTTGAAGAGAATGTCTCAGACATTCATCCAAGAAAGAAGCCTTCTCTTGGGAAACTCCCCAAAGTCCCTGAAGTGGCAATTGACAACATTTCCTTCCACCACCCTGAGAATGCTAACAGGTGGAAATATGTGTGTTTGAAGAGAATTGCACTTGAAAGGGAACTGAATAAGAGTGCCCTTGAATGCAAGGATGTTATTGATTTGATTAAAGAAGTTGGGTTAATGAAGACTGTGGTGAAGTTCTCAAATTGTTATGATGTGTTGGTGAAGGAGTTTATTGTGAACTTGTCAAGTGGCTGTGCTGATGGAAGGTTAGCTGATTTCAAGACTGTTTATGTCAGAGGAAGAAGAGTGAAGTTTTCTCCAAGTGTGATCAACAAATATTTAGGAAGATCAGATGATGCTCAACCTGAGCTAGAAGAAACTGATAATCAAATCTGTCACACAATCACTGCTAAACAAGTGAAACATTGGCCAATGAAGGGAAAACTAACTGCCAGCAAACTAAGTGTAAAGTTTGCTATTTTGCACAAAATAGGTGCTGCAAACTGGGTTCCAACAAACCACAAGTCCACCATCTCCATTGGTCTGGGCAGATTCATCTTTGCTGTTGGTACTAAAGCAAAATTTGATTATGGAACTTATATCTTTGAGCAAACCCTTAAACATGCTGAAAGTTATGCAATTAAGGGACCAATAGCCTTTCCCTCCCTCCTGTGTGGAATCATAATTGATCAGTACCCTGACATTCTTGGTGATAGAGATTCAATATGCAAAAGAGCTCCTGCACTTGGATTCCATTACAAGCTCTTTCAAGGCAAACATGTCCCAGACATTGTCATGACATCTGCTGAGACATCAACTGTCAAGGAAAATTCTCAGAAGGCAAATGTCATTGTTGTGCTGAAAGCAACTTGCAAGGAGCTTGAAGCAAGAAAGCAAAGTCTTGAAGAACTGATCTCTACTCTTGAAAAGGAGAAAGACACAGAGGTTGAGGATGAAGGGCTAGTTGGTGATGATTCTGCTGCAGATATGGATGAAGATGCTGATGCTGATCAAGCAACTGCTGCTGAGAGCAGTTCTGAAAATGCTTCTTTCCACAGTGCTTCTTCTAGAGAGGAAAGCACTTGATTTGTAATCCTGTACTTTGTTGCTTCTGTTTTGGTTGTTTCTTGTTTCTTGTTCCTTGCTCTGTTTTCCCATTTTTGTTATGGATAATTGTAATTTTTTTGACAGAATTGTAACTGTAAACATTGTGCTGGTACTTTTCTCACTATATGATTGAATGTTGGGGCACTTGTACTGATTCCTTTTGCCCTTTGTGGCTAAAAAGGGGGAGAACTATTATGGGAAATTGGGGAAACTGTATGGAATTTTTTTATAAGGGCAACTGTGGGAAATTGGGAATTTTGTATGGGTAGAATTTATCTTCTCTCTAGGTTCTGGTTTCCTTAAGCTTAGAACTAGTTTTTCTTCTGCTGCATAGGTACTCTGATGACTTAAGTAGTTTTAGCAAAAAATGTGCCAAAGGGGGAGTTTGTTAGTGTTTTAAGTTGGCATTAATTTTTGGTAAAACTAGGCTATGGCAATGTCTTGATAAATGTCATGACATTCAGAGATTGAAGATAAATCCTACTTGACAAGGATGTTTAAAGTGCAGCTCAGAACTGGAAGCTAAAAGCTGTGCTGGAATTCTGCAGAAAATATATTGATGTCATAACAGATGTTATGACATTATTTCAGAATCTTTTTCCCTGAGATTTTTCAGGAAGTTTGTTGACCTGCTTTATTATGTTTTTCTGTTATTAGAATGCATGCTCACGTGGATGCTAGGTTAATCTTAGTTAAACCTAAATTGGTTGTTGAAAAGACCATGTTTTTAGGATTAAATTATGTGAACCCTAGCTATCTTTATGGAATCCCAAAACTGAAGTTTCAGGACTGCTTCTATAAAAGGAATTCAACCCTTACTCTGCTGTTGCGCCTCTGAAATGTATTGAAGACTTAGCAGGTTGTAATTTGTGTAATTCTAGTTTCTCTTGTGAGCCAAGCAATTATCAATTGATAAGTGCCTTGGACTAGGAGTTGTTTGTAAGGGTAGTTTATCACTCAAAGCTTTGAAGCACGAGTGTTTGTCTCTTGATTAAAGCTTTGAAGCAAAATCAAGATAGTTTATTGAAGTGTGTCTTCACAATTCAATTATTCAATAGGTTGATATCACTGCTGTGATTGAGGGGGAGTGAGTAGGAACTCAGGTCAAAGTAGGACTTAGATTGAAGTTGCCCTGGGTAGGTTTTAAGTGAAGGAGATAAACCGGTTGGTTTATTCTGAATTAATTCTACTAATAGTGAATTTCCTCCCGGCTTGGTAGCCCCGGATGTAGGTGTAGTTAGACACGAACGGGTAAACAATTTATTGTGTCTTCTTTGTTTGAATTTATTGTGTGAATTGTTAGCAGTGTCGAATCTTGTGTCATAACATTCTCTGTGACATCACGTATCTGCTGCCAGGAATTACAGTTTTGAAAAAAGGCATTTCACTTTGACTTTGTAATGATTCATGTAGGAATGTATACAAAGTGTTCGGAAATGTTTCGTTTTAGAAAAGTGTTTGAACTTTGACAAAAGTGTGAGGTGTGAAAAGTATTTTGTTTGAGCAAGCAACTAAAAGTCTTATTACCTACTCCGAATGGTCGTTTTCGTGTTATTTTCGTTCCTTTAGAATAGTGCTACCCATACCATTAGTTAGTAGGTAACCCTATTCGTTGGATGTAGACGGGACATTCGAAGGGACATCGGATGGTCATAGAAGGCAACTTGTAGGAAGTATCCTAGCACATTCGAAGGGACTATCATCACTTTTCGTAGGAAACAATCGAGGGACGAGATCATGTTTTCGTAGGCCACGTCGAGGGACTCATGATCTTTAATTCGAAGGGACTATGATGATATATTCTGTAGGCAATGGTGCTAGGATACCTCTACGTTCGAGGGACTTGACCATTTATTCGAAAGGCAACGAGAGAGAATACTCTAGGGGGTGCATGTGTGAAGAGAGTGTGTTGAATTCAGACATTTTATCTTATAATTAGAAGTGATCTATATTCATTTTATCTTGCCATACACGCCTAGTTACTAGCAGTTTATAGGGTGCAGAAAATAAATTGCAGAAAGTAAAGTGCGGAAAGATAAAGTCCTACGCTATTACATGGCTTTGGGGCAGTTACATAATAGGAGTGTGGAAAGTAAAAGTCCTAATTAAACTATTACATCCCATAGGCAGTTACATAATATTGAAAAGAAAAGCAAAAAATAGTCTGAAACGTTACAACCTATGAACAAATACATAATCGGAAAATATAAGAAAGTTCGCATAAGAGAAAAATGTTAGTAAAAATAAGATTTTTGAATGGGGAAAAAGATTTTAGGTTGGTCATGCTGATTAGATGATAAGATATTTTTTTGGGAATTTTCCGGATCGATTTTGATAATTAAAAATAATTAAAAGTCAATTAAATGGTTAATTAGCAATTAATTAAAATATGCATACAAATATATTAATTTTTATGTCAAAAATTAAATAAACATTTTTCTGATTAAAATGCAAAAGGAAAATAATTTTGGTGATTTTTAAATGCATGAGAAAATTGTTTAAAGATAAATTAAATTAAAAGAAAATATTAAGAGAAATAAGAACATAGAAAAAGAGTTAGTTTTCAAAACTGTTAAAAAGAAATTGCCATGCCAGGGATCGAACTCATGCCCTCTGGAGAAATCAACCAACACGCTGCCAACTGAGCCAAGTGTACTTGGTGTTTTAATCTCGCAAACAATTGATTAAAAGGGTAAACGTGTCATAGTTACAATTCAAACACAGTCAAACGCGTGGGACCTAGTTGGAACGAATGAGCGAATCAGAAGCCACGATTGTGCCACGCATGCCACGCCGGTCTCAGCACAGTCAACGACACCGGAGCCCTAGCTCCGGTCGTCTTCTCCGACCACCAAGAATCTCAATCTGCAAAAATAAGCAAAATAAAAAGCAAAGAGGGACCCTACCCCCCTAAATCGAGGGCTGCGAACACGATGGTGGTGTCCGTTTGGCCTGAAAGTCCCTGTATCGGCCGGTTCGAAGCTTTCCAGTTTTTGAAACCTAACAATGGCAATTCGAGATTTCTATGTGCAAGCTTACATGTAATGATCCAAACACACTCTAATGGATGCCCTGAGTTCAAATAAGCAAGCACAAATAGTTAACAATCCATGAATTGTAAAAATCGAAATTGAGAGTTTTACCAAACCGGTGCTATGTGTTCTTCACGTTCTGGGCAGCCTTGGCTTTGTGTGAGGGTATGGATCGAACCCTGGGATGCTCAGGAACACAATGGAAGGCCTGGTTTTGATTGAAACTTGCTGGAAAGTGGAATACGAATTTTGCCAACTTTGTGAAATTTTTGAGAAAATAGGGTTGCTTCAAGAGGCTAGGGTTTCGTCTTTTGGTCTTGTGAATGTGTTGTGTATTTATAATGCAAGAGATTTGATCAAAAAGAATGAAAAAAGATATGCTCTTGAATGCAAAATATTTTCTCTTTCAAATTTTTTCAAATCTTTCCAAAATTTGATTTTTTTTCCTTCCTTGCATGAGCTAGCACGAATTTGGCATGTTTTGTGGGCTTCCTTGGTCGTCAAGCTTGATAAAAATCCAACCCAACTTAAATTATACCTTGTTTTCATATTTTATTAAATTTAAATTTGAATTAAATGCTTTTAAATTCAAGAATAAATCAAAAAAATAGAAAGAGGTCATGGCAAGGCATCAAGGGGTCACAAATAATATTATGATCAAGTTTGGATCACAAAATTATAGGCCCATTTGGAAAAAATTGGATTTTGTCAGATATTTTTCTTTGTGCAATTCTTCAAACATGCCCAACTTGTACAAGGTGTATCTTGCTCAATTTTTAACATTTTGGAGTGTTCTTGGACTTTTTAGAAAGCTCTAGATGTCCTCTAAACAACCTATTTGGTTTCATCTCAATTGGAGTTTCCATGCTCAATAACACTTCTTTACAAAAAGTTGACTTTTTGTTGGCTTTGAAAAGGACCTGTAATATTTTGATCCATATCTTCAAAATGAAGCATTTTCTGACCATGCTTGTGAGACATGAAGTTGTAGAGAATTGAATTTTATTCAAAATGAGAGATGGTGGAAAATATTTTGATAAAGTATGAGAAAGTTATGCTCAGTCAAAGTTCAGTTGACTTTTCCTAAAGAAACCCTAATTTGGAAAGTTTGACTTTTGATCAAATCTTGAGTTTTCTTGATGAATCATGATCAACCCTTGATCAAATGATGAATGTCACTTCAAAATATGGATGTTGACCAAAAACCATGAAGTTTGACTGTATGTTGACCACAATTGACTTTTTGTCCAATACAACTGATTTTTAACCATCTGAGCAATTGTCTGAGGAAACTTGACTTGTAAGGCTTGAAACTTGACATGGAGATTCTTTGAAGCACATGAGGAGGCATGATGACCATTGGAGATGTTGGAAGTCCACCTTGATCTGAGGATAGCCAAACCCTAGTTTGGGTTGATTGCCTAGGAGAGGGTTTGTCTAATCAACCCTTGAGGAATCCTTGAGTATGGATATATGGAATGTCTTGAGAAGTAAAAGGGCAAATTTTGGGGTATGACAACAACTTCTCTCATAATCACTACCTTGTGCAACTTCTACCAAGAAATTTTCTAGATATGAGACCCCCTTCTCACTTCCTACCAATCACCTAATTGATAAATACAATCACAAACTAGTGACTAGAAGATTACACTTCCAATAAACAATACTCAGTTTTGCTTAAGAGCTTTTTACTAAGAAAAATACTCATGTTTTAGAAAAATTACTGCAAAAACAACCATGGTTTTAGGATTGACGAGAAATTTTCTAAAACATGATTTACAACAATAAGCTGTGTGAGATGTCCTGACATGTTGGTCAGTCTATATTGAGGAAATATGTTATGAAAAATGTTGTGACATGTTGTACCAGAACATCAGTACTGTGAAGCAAAACTTCCCAAATTGTTTTGATGAAGACAAGCTAACATACAAAGAAGATTTGCAAAGTGGAATGGCTCAAGACATCTAGAATATCAAGTTTAAAGATTATTCAAGTCTTGAAGTTTTATATAATTTGATTGATCATATTATCTAAGGTATAAACATTCAGATCTCAAATATGCATACAAGTGTTCATCATAATAGGTTCATAATATTCATAATCATTAAACATGTTTTGATATATAAAAAACTGGTTTTGAAATCATCGTAAGATGTTTTTGGAAAACTGGGACTTGTGTACCCGGGTACCTCATATGAGGGAATCAGGTACAGCCTCAATAAAATGTTTTGTTCTATGCCCAAGAAAATGTTTTCAATGGAGTGTAACCGGGTACACCATATGTGGTAACCGGTTACACTGAGAAAAAATTCAAAAATTTTATAACGTTACAAAGGGTATTCAGTTACCCTATATATGATAACCATGTACCCAACTGAAACAGAGCCAGCTTTCAACAAATATTATTTGAAAAGTTGGGTCTTTTGGAGTCAAAACATTGCATTCCTCCATTGTTTGTACACTTTTGAAAAGGTGTAAAGAGATTATTTAAACCCTTATTTTAAGATTTGAAAAACACTTCTTTCATCAACAACTCTTATAATTTTTATCGTCTCATCTTTCAAAATTCAAGTGTCAAAATTCTGAATTTCTTAATAAATTCAAATTCTTGTTGTAACCCTGTTATCCAGGATTGTTGGAAGCAAGAGAAGTCACTTTGAGAGGATTGTTCCTTATTAGAATTAGTGAAAAATCCAAGAGGATTGTTCTTAGTAGTTTTGGTATTGGTGATGTATAAGTCCAAACAATAATGAAATATCTTTCGTGTTGAAAGGGGACTGGAGTACTCTCAGACCGTGAGGGGAACAAAGATACATCCTTGTGTTCTTTATTTTTATGTATTGCACTACTTTCATACACTCACCATAAACCATAAAAATAATTCAAATATCACTTAAAACCGACAAAAATTTTAAGTACCTAATTCACCCCCTCTTAGACGCAATCTGAAGTTACAATTGGCATCAAAGTAGGTTAAAGGAAACCTGTTCCTAAAGATCCAGAATAGCTTCTGCAAATAAAAATCTGGTTTTCAAAGTTGGTGGTAGCAATAACAAGCCTCCATTGTTTTATTGTGAGTACTTTGACTTTTGGAAAATTCGTATGAAGGCACATCTAGGGTCTCAAGGAAAAGAAGTTTGGAAAGCCGTTGTGAATGGTTCTTTTGTACCAACATGTGTTGTTAACGGTGTTGGCACCTTGAAGCCCGAAGATTCATGGGATAAAGATGATGAAGAAAAGTTCTTTATGATAAGAAAACCATTAATCTTCTTCAAGGTGCTCTTAACATGGACCATTCCTTCGAGTCTTAGCATGTATAACAACAAAGCAAATATGGGATACCCTAGTAGAAACTCATGGAAGAACGACTGTAGTTAAAAGATCAAGATTGAATACTTTAAGTCAAGAGTACGAGTTATTCATAATGCAGCCCAGAGAATCAATCCTTGATTTATAGAAAAGATTCATACATTTGACAAATCACTTGCAAGCACTTTTTAAGACTTTAACTAACGATGAATTTAATCTTAAAGTGCTTAGATATTTAACTAGGGAATGACAACCAAAAGTGACAAAAATATCCAAAAAGAAGAGCCTATCAAATATGACTTCCAAAACATTATTCGGAAAACTTCAAGAATACCAAACAGAACTTGGAAGGCTTGAAAAACATGACAATCAAGATAATAAATCCAAAGGCATCACTTTGAAAGTAGATTCAAAAGAAAAACAAGATAAGGATGCACCAGAGGAAGATGAAAACTCCATGCTTCTTGTAAAAAGGCTTGGTAAGTTTTTTTGGTAATAATGACAAATCTTCTTCTTATGCAAAAAAGAAAGAAACATTTCAGGAAAAGAGAGACTTCCACTTCAACACAAGATGTTACTTTTTATGAATGTGTCAAGCATGGTCACATAAAGTCGGATTGTCCGAACCTCTCCAAAAAAGGTGGCTTCAAAGGCAAAAAGGAGTTTAAGAATACAAATAAAGCCTATGTTGCATGGGAAGACAATGGGATAAGTTCTTCATTCGATTCAGATAGTGAAGAAAGTGAAAATCTAGCATTGATGGTTTCACACCATTTTGATGATGAAGATAATGAGGTTAGTAATGAATTTTCTCTTAATGATAATGATGCACAAGGTGCCATAGTTAAACTCTTAAATGAATGCAAAATTTTGTACAAAACTATTTCATCTCAAAAGAAACATATTTCATCTTTAGAATAAAAAGTTGATAAAATGGAGAATGATTTCAAGGATAAAAAACAAAAAAAATTATTTATGAACAAAAACAAAATTTTGTATACAATAATTATGAATCATTTTCTTTCCGAATTGTTCAATTAAAAAGAGTCCTTGAAAGATATGAAAAAGGACAAGTTGAATTGAAAAATATTCTTAGCAAATAAAGGTATCCTAAAGATAAAAGTGGACTTGGTTATTCAAAGTTTTTAAAACCAAGTCCCAACAAAACTAACTTTATTAAGGCTAGTAACCAACCAATCCAAGAGAAAGTGAACAAGCCTAAAGTAGTTCATCATTATCCTAAAAATAAAAGATTTATTAAAAATAAATCTTATCCTCCTAGATATAGAAGTAATTTTGAACCTACTTGATTTTATTGTGGTATTATATGCCATACACCTAATGCTTGCTATGTTAGAAACTTTAGTGTAACAAGTGGACATTATGTATGGATAAAGAAAGGTACTAATTATGAAGTACCCAACGCAATTTAGGTACCTTATAAAACCTAATTTGTTTTGTAGGAATGCTTGATAACCACTTCAAATTTATGGTATCTCGATAGTGATTGTTCCAAGAATATGACGGGAGATATAAACCAATTTTCAAATCTAGTGCTAAAGGCCAAGGGTTTTGTAAATTATTGAGATAATAATAAGGGAAGAATCTTTGGTAGTGGCAAAGTTAGTGCACCATCTTTCACATCCGTTGAAGATGTTCTTTATGTCCAAGGACTAAAGCATAATTTTTAAGTATAAGTCAACTTTGTGACAAGGGCTTGAAGATCAACTTCACCAAATATGATTTCTTGATTTTAAATGAAGTAACCAATGAGGTAAAACTTAAAGGTAAAAAAATTAACAAAATATTTATAATTTTTTTAGATGATTTATCTTTGAAAGTAAAATGTCTTATGGTAAATAATAATGAATCATGGTTATGGAAAAAATGGAAGCCTATATACATATGGATCATTTAAATAAATTAACCAAACATGATCTTGTTATTGGCTTAGCAAATATAAAGCTTGTCAAAGATAAATTATGTGATGCTTGTCAAAAGGGAAAACAAATCAAATCAACTTTCAAATCAAAGAATGTGGTTTCAACAACTAGACCACTTCAATTGTTACATATGGACTTATTTGGTCCATCAAGAACAAGGAGTTTTGGAGGTAATGTATATGATTTGGTTATTGTTGATAATTTTTCTAGATATTCTTGGTCTTTGTTCCTTATGCAGAAAATTGATGCTTTCAAAGCTTTTAAGAAGTACGCAAAGCAAATTCAAAATTAAAAATAATTAAAGATTGTATCTATAAGAAGTGACTATGGTGGAGAATTCCAAAATGCATCGTTTGAAGAATTTTGTGAACAACATGGTATCTCTCATAATTTTTCAGTACCAAGAACTCCACAACAAAATAGAGTAGTTGAAAGAAATAATCGATTTCTAGTAGAAGTTTCAAGAACAATGCTTAGTGATGCAAATCTACCAAAATATTTTTGGGCGGATGCGATTAGTACGACATGCTATGTTGGAAATTGAGGTATCATTAGACCTATCTTGAAATAGACTCCATATGAACTCTTCAAAGGAAGAAAGCCAAACATTTCTCACTTTCAAATTTTTGGGTGCAAGTGCTTTGTCCTCAACAATAACAAAGACAACCTCAGTATGTTTGATGAGAAATCGTACGAAGGTATATTTATTAGTTATTCTCTTTCTAGTAAAGCTTATAGAATATATAATAAAAGAACTTTAACTATTTAAGAATCTGTGCATGTTTCTTTTAATGAAACTAACACCTCTAAGGAGGACATAGTTGTTTGTAATGATGATGATATATTAGAAGTTCCTCAAGAGAATGCTTCCAAAGATATTAATGAGGATCAATAGAAACTACAAGAAGTTTCACAATAAAATACAAATCATAGTGATCTTCCTCAAGAATGGAGAACTCATCGTGATCATCCTATTGACAATGTAATTTGTGATATAAGTAAAGGAGTTTCAACAAGATTAAATCTCAAAGATGATTTCTTAAACTTGGTGTTTGTCTCTCAAATTGAACATTCCAAAGTTGATGAAGCATTAGGAGACGACCAATGGATAATTTCCAAGCAATAAACACATCATAGGAACAAGATGGGTTTCTAAAAACAAACTTCACGAAAACAGTATAATTGTTCGACACAAAGCAAGGTTGGTGGCTCAAGTTTATAATCAAGAAGAAGGAATTGATTTTGAATAAACTTTTGTTTCGGTTGCAAGGTTAGAAGTTATTCATCTTTTACTTTCTTATGCTTGTACATTAAGTTTTCAGCTTTTTCAAATGGACGCCAAAAACGCATTATTGAATGTGTTTCTTGAGGACTGGTACAAGAATCATTACAAAGTCATATCAAAATACTTTTCAAAATACTTTCCAAATCCCCCACACACAAAGCAAGTTTTCAAACAGTGAGCTAAAGCAATTAAAAGCCTGTAGATAACTACAGATGGAAAGGGTGTTAATACCTTCCCTTTTCATAATTACCTCCCGTACTCAGAATCTAACAAAGGTCATTCATGTTCTTTTCACCTTTCCTTTATTGGATAAAAGAAAAGTCAGTGGCAAATCTTGCTATCCGTAACATTTGCGATAAAATGCAAAAAAACAAGTCAGTTCTTCCACCGTGATACAGAATTCGTGACTCTGCTGGGGAATTACCCAAAAAGAGGTTACCTTAGGGCTATAGATCACTTTTTATCGCTTTCTGTTTGATTTGTATGCTTTACTTTTAAGGGTTGCTTGGGTATTATATCTGTGGGGGATCCTACACCCGGATCCAGGTTTCCTTAGGTAAGTAGCAATACATCATCGCAACTGTCCGACATTGATCGAAACGGTTAAAATGATGGCTATGGTTAGTGTGACACTTTGGATGTCCTGATGTTTCTCATGTTCGTTTGAGGAAATATTTGGCATCTGTGTGGTGTTATCAAGCACTAACTAAACTTTTATAACCCTAATTGACCCATCTTATCCATTAGAATGTAGTGAGATAGCCGGCTTCGGTGCATACTGAGGTTGGTTGATACTCGATGCTACACTCATTGAGATTCGACTTTCGAGATGTTTCAGTCGACCATTTGGTAGCTGTATTGAAATAAAGCGTGCGAGAAAGATTCGTGATATGAGATTCCTAGAACCCAGTTATTATTATAGGACAGGTTGAACCCACTTAAACTCTGATGAAGGGTAGACACTTATACCTCATGCAAGCCTTAAACCTAGGGCTATTGTGTGAATTGCTTGTGCTTTCTATTTAAACATGACATCATAACATCATATCATCATAACATTTCTAACCATTTAAAGGACCTAGTACTTTTGATTTGTGTTGCAGGGTTATGGCTTCCAGGAAGACTATCTGAATCAACTTCGTGGGTATCCCTTCTCGACTCAAAGAGTTAGTCTCAAAAGTTCCCAATCACTCTTAGTTCATCAAGAGGAATGGTTATCTACTCGACTTGATTACCTTCGATTTTGAAGAAGATATGATGAGCATCAATTTCAGTTCTTTGATCTGAAGCATCATTGCTTTAATTTCCTAGATTATCAGTTGGTACCTACAATGGAAGAGTTCTCTGAGCTGCTTGAGATACCTATCCTTGATCAAATACCATTCACCGATTTAGAAAAATTTCCAAGGTTTGAAGACATTGCAGCAACTCTACATCTAAAAGGGTCAGATATTGAAGCTAATTGGGAAACTAGAAGTGGATTTAAGGGTTTGCTTGCTAAGTTTCTGATAAAGAAGGCTCGAGAATTCTTGAAGGCCATGAGTTTCCACGATTTCGAAGATATTTTGGCTTTACTAATCTATGGTTTGGTGCTATTTCCTAATCCGGATTAGTTCATAGACGTGAACACCATCAAGATATTCCTCACTCATAATCATGTGCCTACCTTACTCGGAGATATTTTGCATTCTCTCCACACTCATACTATAAAAAGACAAGGGACTCTCATGTGTTGCATACCGTTATTATCCAGGTGGTTTATTTCGCACCTTCCTCGATCAGTAATGAAGAATGAAGAAGGTCTGAAATAGTCTTTAAGGTTGATGTCACTCTCTCATTCAGATATTCATTGGTGTCTCTACTCTAAAAGAGACTTCACTTTCATTGATAGTTGTGGGGAATTCCCTAATGTACCACTCCTTTGCATAAGGGGAGGTATCACTTACAACTCTTCTCTAGCACTACGTCAATTTGGTTACGCTCGAAGAGATGGTCCTCATGACATGCTTATGCAAGACATTATGTTTGACTACGACAACGATCTCCAAGGTTACTTTCGAAGATTTGTGCACGCTTGGGGCATGGTGAAGAAAATTAATACGAAGACCTTGGGGCATAAAAATTCCATTCCTTGAGAACCTTACCTCAAATGGGTGCGGGGTCACGCTCAAAATATCATGATGCCATATGTTTTAATTCTACCAATAATTATGGAACATATTACCGAAGACGATGAATCTTATACCATTCTCCATCCAGACTTGCCTACTGATTTTGAAGAATTGAAGAGATCCTGGATTCAACTTAAATGAAAAAGGGATACATTTGAAGCTCAGTGATATGCAAGCGAGAAAAGAGTATTGGAGCTGACAAAGCTACTTCACGAGAAACAGAGCATTAACACCTATGTCAACACAAAGAGGAAGCGTCCATGGGAGGCCTAAACCATAGGAGTTTTACTTTTGTACTTGAACTTTCTTTTGTATTTACTAATTAAACTAATAAAAAGTTTGTTCTTGCTTGTTTACCAAATTTAAATTCCGAAGGTCCTTGAAAACATAACATAGTATATCATTGCATAATAGTTACTATGAAGACTGGTTTTCTCATTTTCTCGATGTTTATTTCAGCAGAAATGGCTCTCGAACAAACTGTCAAAGATCTCCAAGCTCAGAACGCTCAGTTCCAAGAAATGTTCACCAACTTGGCCCAAGGACAGAAAGATCTGAAAGAGCTCATCATCAAGATGAAAAAGAAGAAGATTGATGGTATTCTCAATATGGGAAAAAGGTTCATAGGTCCGGTCAAGGTAGTCAGACAACATGAATTCTCAAAAAATAGCGGCGAAACTGAAGGAAGTGCCAAGGCCAATGAAGGAAGCCATCATGGGTCTCAAGAAGAATAAGGAGAAGACTATATGAGCGAGCAGTATCCTCCTGATGATGAGAAGTATAAGTTACTCGAAGACCGTCTGAATGTTGTGGAAAATCTAAAAATGTCAGGATTAAACATTGATGACTTAAGTTTGGTTCCTGGAGTTGTGATTCCCCACAAGTTCAAAGTTCTTACTTTTTCCAAGTATTATGGAATTTCTTGTCTGTAGCTTCATCTGAAGTCCTGTGTTCAAAAGACTCAACCACACATTGTTGACAAGAAATTGTGGATGCATTTCTTTCAAGAGATTTTGTCTGGAGCCCAGTTAGAATGGTATTACCAGCTAGAAAATACCCATATTTATACCTAGAATGATTTGGCAGATGCTTTTTACAAATAGTACCAGTACAATACTAAATTGGCACCGACCCGTATGCAACTACAGAATATGTCTATGGGTCGTGATGAGAATTTCAAAGATTACGCTCAGAAATGGAGAGATCTAGCAAGCAGAGTTCAGCCCCCCTTGTCTAATAGGGAGCTGGTTGACATGTTTATGGGAACACAGACAAGCCCATTCTTCAATCATTTTTGAAATTCCTGGCAGCAGATACTTAATGTCACAGAGAATGTTATGACACAGTATCTGACACTATGTTAGCAATTCACACAGTAAATACAGAAAGAAGTAAATAACACAATAAGTTGTTCACCCATTCGGTTCAACAAACCTACATCCGGGGCTACCAAGCCAGGAGAAAGTTCACTATTAGCAGATCAATTCGAAGACCCTACACCAACACACCACTGATGACCTTCTCACTTAATCACTACCCAATGACCCTTTACCTAAGTCCTACTTAGATATGAGTTCCTACTCACTCCCCTCAATCACAGTTGATATCAACCTATTGACTAATTGAATTGTGAAGACACACTTCAATAAAATATCTTGATCTTGCTTCAAAGCTTCAATCAAGAGACAAACACTCGTGCTTTAAAGCTTTGAGTGATAAACTACCCTTACAGCAAATCCTAGTCCAATGCACTTATCAATTGATAGTTGCTTGGCTCACAAGAGAAACTAGAATTACACAATACCAACTGTTACAAATTCTAACAGTACACAAACACAAGTTGCTATCTCTTCAATACATTCAAAGGGCGCAACACAGTTGTAAGGGTTCTTTTCCTTTTATAGAAGCAGTCCTGAAACTTCAGTTTTGGGCTTCCATAAAGATAGCTAGGGTTCACTTAATTTACTCCTAAAAACATGGTCTTTTCAACAACCAATTTTAGGTCTAATTAAGTTTAACCTAGCAGCCACGTGAGCATGCTTTCAATAACAGAAAAACAATATTTAGCAGCTCAACAAACTTCCTGAAAAATCTCAGGAACAAACAGATTCTGCAGCAGAATGTCACATGAATGTCATAACATCATTATGACATCACTCTTTTCTAGAATTTCCAGACTTTAGCTTCCAGCCTCGAGCTGTCTTTTAACATCCTTAGTAGGTAGGATTTATCTTCAATCTCTGAATGTCATGACATCCATCATGACATTGCTAAAGCCTAGTTTTACCAAACATAATACCAACTTAAAAACACTAACAAACTCCCCCTTTGGCACATTTTGGCTAAAACTACCTAACACATCAGAGAACCTATGCAGCAGAAGACAATAAACTAGTTCTAAGCTTTCCTAAGCTTTCCTAAGCTTTAAGTAACTAGAACTTAGAGAAGATAAATTCTACCCATACAGAAATCCCACAATTCCCACAATTGCCCCATATACAAAATTTAAAACAGGCCATAAAATTTCAGGCCATACAATTCCCAAAGATACACTTCCCCAAAGTCCCATACTACTGTTAACACAGTAGTTCTTCTCCCCCTTTTTAGCCACAAAGGGCCAAAGGAAACAATACAAGTTCCCCAAAATTTTAATCAAACAGACAAAAACAAGTATACCAAAAATAATTAAGTACCAAAGATTGGTATACAGGATACACATCACAAGACAATGTTTACAATCATCCAAAAGAAGCACAAATGGGAAAATACAAAAAACAGAACAGAAAACAGAAAACAATTGACAGAAAATTGACAAATCAAAATGGAAGCAACACAGCAACTTAATTAGTTGCTCTCCTCTGCTGAAGAGATATCTTCATTGTCAGCAGCATCAGCATCATCAGCCTTATCAGAGAAGCTTGTTCAGGCTTTGCAGGTTCAGGAGCTTTCCTTTTCTTGGCCATTGGTGTCCTTTTGCATTTTGAACAGCCAGCAAATTTAGCTCTATACTTCTTTGAGGAAGTTCCAGTTCTGGTTATTTGCTCATATTGAGAACCAGAAATACCTCCATTTGCTTTGACATGGAAATCAGCAGAAGAATCAGGGTCCACATGAGTTGCCTGGACGTGATCATCAGATGTCATGACATTCTTTGTGACATCTGGATCATCTGCTAAACTAGGGCTAGCAGGTCTTTGATTAAGGGGAACAGAAATTCCAGGAACAGAGTGATGTTCGTCTAGGATTCTGGTGACTATCCTAGCAATGGCTTCTTCTACATACTTGGTACCTTCCCTATTTCTTATCTCAGGGGGAACAGAAGAGGCAGAAGTCTTACCAGTAGACGCTGATGAACCTTGATCATTCCGTGCATGCTGATTCTGAGAGTCAGTTGCCATTGAACGCTTAGGGGAGACCTTCACAGGTTCAATATTCATGGCTTCAGCAAAAGCCCTAATCTCAGCCATGGTGGGAGATGAACAGTCAGAGTCTTGGGAAGAAGAGGATGAAGAAGACATATTTCGCTGGGATATATTGAGGAATTGACAGAGAATTTGAAAGTATCTTGTGGGTGGAGAGGAAATGATACTTTCAATAAGAGAGGTTATTATATGGAGGTGTCTCTTGATATTCTTGAAACCTTTAAAACTAAGAGGGAAATAAAGAAATGACCCATTCATATTTATTTGAAATACCCGGTTTCTTCTCCTCTTTGTAAGCAATTTTAATTGCTACAATTCCTCATATTGACAAATGCCCAGTTTGCTCCTTATATTTTCAAATTGACTAGCATCAAGAGCTTTAGTAAAAATGTCAGCCAGTTGCAATTCAGTGACTACATGGTCCAGTTTAATCACTTTCTCCTCCACAAGATCTCTGATGAAGTGATGTCTTATGTCAATGTGCTTAGTCCTATTGTGTTGTATAGGATTCTTTGAAATATTAATAGCACTTAGATTGTCACAGTACAATGTCATGACATCCTGTGTGACATTATACTCAGACAGCATCTGCTTCATCCAGACCATTTGAGAACAACTGTTACCAGCTGCTATGTATTCAGCTTCAGCAGTGGACAAGGACACACACAGTTTTGCTTCTTGCTGAACCAAGAAACAAGATTGTTTCCCAAAAAGAAGCATCCTCCAGAGGTACTTTTTTTGTCATCAGCACTACCAGCCCAGTCAGCATCACAATAACCAGACAAAATGGGTTCACATCCATGGGAATACAGGATACCATAGCTACAGGTTCCACTCACATACTTCAGAATTCTTTTCACTTGGTTAATGTGACTCACTTTAGGTTCAGCTTGGTATCTTGCACATACCCCAACATCAAATGCAATGTCAGGTCTGCTGGCTGTTAGATACAACAAGCTTCCTATCATGCTTCTATACAAACTTTGGTCTACCTTTTCACCATTTGTGTCCTTGGACAACTTCACATGTGTGGGAGCAGGAGTCCTTTTATGGCTGGCATTCTCCATTTCAAACTTTTTGACAATATTCCTTGCATATTTGCTCTGTGAAAGGAATGTTGAGTCTTCCATCTGAGTGACTTGCAGTCCAAGAAAGTAGGTCAACTCTCCCATAAGACTCATTTCAAACTCAGCTTGCATTTGATTGGCAAAATATTTCACCATTGAGTCTGACATTCCACCAAAGACTATGTCATCCACATAAATTTGGGCAACCATTATCTTTCCTCCTTCATTCTTGACAAAGAGAGTTTTATCCAAGCCTCCTTTTCTGTAGCCTTTGTCTGTAAGGAACTTGGTCAGCCTTTCATACCAGGCCCTAGGAGCTTGCTTTAGTCCATATAGGGCTTTCCTTAATTTGTAGACATGATCAGGATAACTTGGATCCACAAATCCTTTAGGCTGTTCTACATATACTTCCTCATTCAAGTAGCCATTTAGGAAGGCACTTTTCACATCCATCTGAAATAATTTAAATTTCAGAATGCAAGCAACCCCTAGTAGAAGCCTGATAGATTCCAGTCTAGCCACTGGTGCAAAGGTCTCATCAAAGTCAATCCCCTCAACCTGAGTGTAACCCTGAGCAACAAGTCTTGCTTTATTCACGTGATCCATACGCATCGGACTTGTTCTTGTAGATCCACTTTGTACCAATGATATTTGTTCCTTCTGGTCTAGGAACTAATTCCCATACTTCATGTTGCTTGAACTGGTTCAATTCATCTTGCATTGCTCCAATCCAAAATTCATCACATAGAGCTTCTTTAACATTTTTTGGCTCTATCTTTGACACGAAGCAAGAGTTTGAAATAGTTTCTCTGGACCTTGTAACAACACCCTTGGTTGGATCTCCAATGATGAGATCCTTTGGATGATCTTTCTGAATTCTGATGGAAGGATCTTTGTTTGCTTCCTCGGTTCGAATTTGGTGGAGTAGGAATGGTACATCTTCCTTGTCAGGTGTTGGAGGTGATGTCTCAAACCATGTCTCAACATCATATGGGACATTGTGTTCCTGATGATGATCATCAACAATGACATTAATAGACTCCATCATAACTTGGGTTCTAGAGTTGAATACCCTATATGCTCTGCTGTTAGTGGAGTATCCCAGAAAAATGCCTTCATCACTTTTAGAGTCCATTTTTCTTCTTTGATCACGATCTGTCAGAATGTAGCATTTGCTACCAAACACATGGAAGTATTTCACAGTTGGTTTTCTTCCCTTCCATAATTCATATAGAGTGAAAGAAGTTCCCTTTCTTAAGGTAACCCTGTTGTGAACATAGCAAGCTGTATTCATAGCTTCAGCCCAAAAGTGAATAGGAAGTTTCTTAGCATGAATCATTGCTCTGGAAGATTCTTGTATGGTCCTATTCTTTCTTTCTACAACTCCATTTTGTTGAGGTGTTATAGGAGAAGAAAACTCATGATTGATCCCCTCTGAGGAACAGAATTCATCAAACTTGCTGTTCTCAAATTCCTTTCCATGGTCACTTCTTATTACGACAATACGTTTTCCTCTCTTTGAAGTCTTTTGCATAACTCTTTAAAGACATCAAACACATCGATTTTTCTTTGATGAAGTTTATCCATGTAAACCGGAGAAGTCATCCACAACAACATAGGCATATCTTTTTCCACCAAGACTCTCAACCCATAGGCCCCATCAAATCCATATGAAGCGCCCGGACTGAAGTGGTCGATGTCTAGACATTGGTGTGACATTCGGTTTGCTTTCCAACTTGACATTCACCACGACTCTTCCTTCATCAATATGGAGTTTTGGTATCCTCTCGACCTCCATAGTGATGATCTTTTCATCCTCCGAGATGGATGTCCAAGTTTTTGATGCCATAGTTTTACCTCCTTTTCATCCTTGTGCAGAGCACACGAAGAGAGGTTGGTGTTTTGATTCCCACATGTAGCGTTGTCCTTTGATCGATTCCTCTCATAACTACTTCTTGTTTATCATTGATTACAAGACATTCGGACTGGTGAAGTTAACTTTGAATCCCATATCACATAGCTGACTTATGCTTATGAGGTTAGCAGTCAAGCCTTTTACCAGCAACACTCCATTTAGATTTGGAACCCCAGAGCAGTCCAAGTTTCCAACCCCTTTGATTTCTCCTTTACCTCCATCTCCAAAAGTAACAAAGCTGGTAGAATGGGGTTTGACATTATTCAGTAGGTTTTTTATTCCAGTCATATGCTTGGAACACCCACTGTCAAAGTACCAATCTTCCTTGGCAGACACTCTAAGAGAAGTGTGAGCAATCAATGCTGCAGTCTTCTTCTTCCACTTTTGAGTGTAGGGTTGTCATACCCCAAAATTTTCCCTCCATCTACTCAAGAGATTTCATACATCCATACTCAAGGATTCCTCAAGAGTTGATCAGACAAACTCTCTCCTAGACAATCAACCCAAACTAGGGTTTGGTATCTCTCAAGTCAAGATGGATCTCCAACATCTCCAATGGCCCTCATGCCTCCTCATATGCTTCAAAGATTCTCCATGTCAAGTTTCAAGCCTCACAAGTCAAGTTTCCTCAGACAATTGCTCAAATGATTGAAAATCGGTGTATTGGACAAAAGTCAACTATGGTCAACATACACAAAACTTCTGATTTTTGGTCAACATCCTCATTTTGAAGTTACATTCATCATTTGATCAAGGGTTGATCATGATTCATCAAAGAAACTCAAGATTTGCTCAAAAGTCAAACTTTCTAAATTAGGGTTTCTAGGTGAAAAGTCAATGAACTTTGGTGATCATAACTTTCTCATACATTCTCGAAATTTTCCACCACCTCTTGTTTTGAAGGAAATTCAATTCTCTACAACTTCATGTCTCACAAGAATGTCCAAAAATGCTTCATTTGAGAGGTATAGCTCAAAACATTACAGTCATTTTCAAAGTCAACAAAAGTCAACTTTTGTTTTGAAGATATTTTGAGCATGGTAACTCCAATTGAGATGAGACCAAAGACATTGGTTAGAGGACTCTTAGAGCTTTCCAAAAGTCCAAGAACTCTCAAAATGTGGAAAAATGAGCAAGATACACTATTCAAGTTGGGCAATTTTGGACAATTGCACAAAAGGACATTTTGGTCAAAATGCAAAATTTTCCAAATGGGCCTATAATCTTTTGATCCAAACTTGTTCATGATGTTATTTTTGACCCATAAAAGCTTGGCATTGGTGATTTTCTATTTTCATGGTTTATATTTGAATTTTACAACATTTAATTCAAAAATAAATTATGTAAAATATGAAAATTAAGTTATTTTTTCAATTAAGTTGGATTTATATCTCTCTTAATGTCCAAGAAAGCCCACACCATTTACCAAATTCGTGCAAGCCATGGCATTGATGAGAAAATCATATTTTCTTCAAAATTTGATTTGATTTTCAAAGAAAATATTTGCACATCAATGATCCAATCTTTTTTTCACTCTTTTGCCATCCAAACCTCTTCTATAAATTGCCAGCATTGTGAACAAACAAAAGGAAAAAACCCTAGCTCAAGCATAACCCTAATTCTTGCGAAAATTTTCCAAGAATCTTTGAAATTCGAATTTCAATTTCCAGCAGGTTTCAGTCTCCAAACATCATTCCATCGTGCTCAGTGGGTAGGTTTGAGTAAGTATACACTCATGCCATGGTTTAAAGCAAGCTGAATCGTGCCATATACATTCATACATATTCAAATATTTCTTGATTTTGCATTTTTTATATCTGCGTGTTTCAATTGATTCTAATGGTTTGAATGTGTTCATGAGGTTCTACTTGACCGATCTGGGCCATCGCTGCTGAGCTTGAACGTCCAAAACTCATGATGCCATGTTTAGGGTTTCAGAACTGTTGACCTTCGAACAGGCATTTAGAGGAACTTTTAGGAAAAAAGGAGACCACCATTGAACTCGCAGACCCCGATTTAGGGGGGGTAGCCTTAATCCCTGCTTTCGAATTTGTGTATTTTGCAGGATCGGAGAATCGGGCCACCGGAGAAGACGACCGGAGCCCTAGCTCCGGCGTCGCTGACTCGTATTGACCGGCGAGCTGCGTGCGTGGCGAGAAAACGCGTTCTGATTCGTCCATTTAAAACAACTGGGGCCCTCGCGCTGGCGCTGACTCAGTTTGAATTCAAAGTTTTCTTGACACGTCATCGCTTATCTTGATTTGTTTCCAGCTTTTCAAACACAGATGCACACATGGCGTAGCGGTCAGCGTATTGGTTTTAAGGTTTGAAAGGGATGTCTCCAGTTCGATTCCTGGTTCAGACAATCCCTTTTTACACTTTTCCAAAACTCTATTTTCATATTTCTAATTATTCTTAATATTTCCATTCTATTTTAATTTCTTTTCATATTTTTTATTCTGCATTAAAAAATTACCAAAAACATTTTTTCTTTTTGCATTATTTTCATAAAAATCTTTATTTAATTTAATAAATTAAAAAATATAATTTTTGCATGCATATTTATTTTATTTTTATTTTAGCATTTAAATCATTATAAATTGCATTTTAATTATTAAATCTTTTCCAAAAAATCCCAAAAAATTATTTTAACTTATTTATCTTATTTCCAGCATATATTAATTTTTCCATATCAAAACTTGCATTTTTCTAACATTTTTTCTCTTGTTCACTTCATATTGCATTTTCCGATTTTCTTATTCTTTCACAGGTTGATCCGATTCAGACGATTCTTCCGTTTTTTATTTTACTTTTCAATAATGTAATTGCTCATGGGTTGTAATAGTTTAATTTAGGACTTTTACTTTCCGCACTCCTAATTATGTATCTGCCCCAAAGCCATGTAATAGCGTAGGATTTACCTTTCGCATCTTTACATCCGCATTTTACTTTCCGCACCCTTATCAATTGCTAGTAATTAGCGTGTATGGCAAGATAATAATTGGACATAGCTCACATTAATCTTCAAGATAATATATTCGAATTTGATACACTTTTCACACACGCACCTTAGGTAATTCTCTCGATGCCTTCGATTCAAAATGGTCATGTCCCTCGAGCGTAGAGGTATTCTAGCACCGTTGCCTTCCAAACAAATCATCATAGTCCCTTGATACAAAGATCATAAGACCCACGATGTCGCCTCCGAATACATGATCTTGACCCTCGATTGTCGCCACGAAAATGATGATAGTCCTTGAATGTGCTAGGATACTTCCTACAAGTTGCTTTCTATGACCATCCGATGTCCCTTCGAATGTCCGCTTACATCCAACGAATGGAGCTACCTACTAACTAATGGTACTAGCGCTATTCTAAAGGAACGAGAAGTACAAAAGCGACCAATTACGGTGGGTAAATAAGTCTTTTAGTTGCTTGCTCTATCAAATGCTTTTCACACCACACACTTTTTTTCAAAGTTCAAATTCTTTTCAAAAACATTTCCGAACACTTTGTATACACTCCTACATGAGTCATTGCAAAGTCAAAGCGAAATGCCTTTTCAAAACATTTTGTCAAACACACAGAAAGCAATTTTAAAAAGTGATCTAGAGCAACTAAGAGCCCGTAGATAACTACGGATGGAAAGGGGTGCTAATACCTTCCCTTTTCATAACCATTCTCCCGAACTCAGAATCTAACGAAGGTCTTTTTCTGTTACTTTTACCTTCCCTTAATTGGATAAAAATAAAAGTCGGTGGCGACTCTTGCTATCCGCACATTTGGATACAAAAATCCTACAAAGTCAGTTCACCGTATTACAGAACTGGCGACTCTGCTGGGGACACACCCTTAAAGAGAGAATTGCCTTAGGGATTTCTAGATAACCTTTATTGCTTTTTTTGAATTGTATGCTTTATCTTTAAGGGTTGCTTGGGTATTATATTGTTGGGATCCTACACGGATCCGGGTTTCCTTTTAGGTAAGTGGCATTAGATCATCGCGACCGTTGGGCGTATAACTACGCGGTCAACATGATGGCTACGTTAGCGTGACACTTTGGTTGCCCGATACTCTTCATTCCCAAGTTGAAGAAAGTATTTGGCTTCGTGGTGTCATCGCGCTAACTAAACTTTTAGAACCTTAATTGACCCATCTTGGCCATTAGAAGGTAGCGAGATGGCCGACTTTGGTGTAGACCGAGGTTGGTTGATACTCGATGCTACGCTCATTGAGATTAGACTTTTGGGACATTTCGATCGACCACTTGGCGTCGTGTTGAAATAAGCGCCTCGAGAAAGATCGTGATGTGAGATTCCTAGAACCGGTTACTATTATAGGCAGGATGAACCAACTCAAACTTTTGGTAGGGTAATCACTGAACCTCATGCAAGCCTTAACCCTAGGCTCATTGTGTGAATTTTTGTGTGCTAAACATGACATCATGACATCATTCGCATTGCATATCATTTCTAACTATTTCAAGGACCTAGGGATTTATCTTTGCTCTGTTTTGTAGGAATTATGGCTTCTAGAAAGACTATCCGAATCAACTTCATGGGTATCCTTCTCAACTCAAAGAATTGGTTTAGATTCCGATCATGCCAGTTCATCAAAAGACATGGTTATCTACTTGATTTGGTTATCTCCGGTTTGAAGAAGATATGATGCATGTCTATTCCGTTCTTTGATCCAAACACCATTGCTTCACATTTCGATTATCGATTGGTTCCTACCTTGGAAGAGTTCTCTAAGCTACTTGGGTACCTGTTCTTGATCAAATGCCATTCACGGTTTAGAAAAGGTTCCTAAGTTCGAAGACATTGCATCGACCTTACATCTTAAGCGCTCGGACATTGAAGCCAATTGGGAAACTAGGAGTGGAGTTAAGGGTTTACTTTCAAGTTCTTAATCAAGAAAGCCGAGAATTCCTCAAAGTTATGAGTTTCCATGCATTTGAGAACATTGTGGCCTTGCTAATTTATGGTTTGGTTCTATTTCCTAACTCGGATCAATTCATAGATGTCAATGCCATCAAGTTGTTTCTTACCCGCAATCCGCCTACTTTACTGGAGATATTCTACATTCTCTCCCTTTCGTACTACTAGCGACAAGGAACTCTCATGTGTTGTATAGTTACTTTCAAGGTGGTTTATTTAGCACCTTCCTCCATCGATTTGAAGAGCGAACAAAGGTTGAGATGGTCTCAAAGATTGATGTCACTCTCTCATTCAGATATCCGTTGGAATCTTTTCTCTCAAAAGGACTTCACATTCATTGAGCGTTGTGGAGAATTCCCTAATGTACCGCTACTTGGTATAAGGGGAGGTATTACTTACAACCCTTCTCTAGCTCTACGTCAGTTTGGTTTTGCTCGAAAAGATGGTCCACATGATATGCTTCTCCAAGATGTTGTGTTCGACTACAATCATGATCTCCAGAATTACCGACGAAGGTTTATACATGCTTGGGGCATGGTAAAGAAGACTGATACCAAGACTTTGGGGCACCCGAACTCCATTCCTTGGGAACCTTACCTCAAATAGGTGCGAGCTCGATCTCAAAACCTCATGATGCCATTCACGCCTGTTTTACCAGTAATTATGGAACCTGTTGCTATAGGTGACGACCTATCTTGTTCTCCATCGACATGCCTCCGATTTTGAGGACTTGAAGAGATCCGGATTCAACTAAAAAGAGGGATACCTTTGAAGCTCAATGCTATGCAAGTGAGAAGAAAGTTCTAGAGTTGACCAAGCTACTTCACGAGGAGCGAAACATCAACGCTACATCGGCACCAAGAGGAAGCGCCATGGGAGACTTAGAGCTTTAGGATGTTTTGTTTTCTTTTATTGTTTTGAACTATCTTTGTACTTAAAAGAAAAAGAATAATGAGAAGTACTAATAAATGTTTGTTCATTGTTTGTTTAACAAATTTAAATCTCTTAGGTCCTTGAAAACATTGCATTGCATTCGCATAAACATTGCATATCATAGCATAACATTGCATCACAGGTACATTGGAGATTGGTTTTCTCATTTGCTCGCTATTTATTTTAGCAGAAATGGCTCTTGAGCAGTATCAAAGATCTCCAAGCTCGAATGCTCGGGAGAGATGTTCACCAACTTGGTCCAAGGCCAAGAAGATCTGAAGAAGCTCATCAACAAGAAGAAGAAGGTTGTTGGTCTCCTCAACATGGGTAGACGTTTCAAAGGAGGTCCTAAAGTGGTCACCGTATTGAGCTCTCTGAAGTGTCCATACCGAGGGAGTACCAAGGGTGATGAAGGTGACAGCGTGAGCCAAAGAAAGGAGGAGAGGATCATTCGATTATGGCCAACTACGATGAAGATGACAAGTACAAACAACTTGAAGACCGTCGAATGTGTGGAAAACACGAAAATGTCCGGTTGAACTTTGATGATCTGAGTCTTGTTCCTGGTGCTGTGATTCCTCCCAAGTTCAAAGTTCCCACTTTTGCTAAGTATGATGGCATGTCTTGCCCTAAGTCGCATTTGAAGTCCTATGTTCGAAGATCAATCCCACACTGATGAGAAAGTTGTGGATGCACTATTTTCAAGAGAGTGTCCGAACCCAGTTGGAATGGTACTATCACTAGAGAATGACCGTATCCGTACTTGGAGTGATTTGGTGATGCTTTCTGAGCAGTATGAGTACAATGTTGAATTGACACCCACCGCATGCAACTACAAAGCATGTTTATGGGTCGTGACGAGAAGTTCAAGGGTATGCTCGAAATGGAGAGATCTAGCGGAAGAGTTCAACCACCCTTGTCCAATAGGGAGTTGGTTGATATGTTTATGGAACACCGACAGCCCGTTCTTCAATCATCGATTGGAAATTCTTCATCCGGATTCACCAGTGATATTGACAAGCGAGCGATGAAGTTGGTATCAAAGTGGGAAGATCCATGTAGAGTCATCTTGAATCTTGAAGAGATCCTTTGGTGCTAAGAAAGAGGCTAATGTGTATGGTCGGAAAAGCCGAGCCAAGTCCGACCGTGCTCAATCTGTGGGGCATTGTGATCTCAATCCTACATCGGCCAACCTCGTGAGACAACGCGCGAGCGGCGCCACGAAGACAGTTCGAAGATCAACATGCCATTGTCGCAAGCCTTGCAACACATGTTGAAAGAGTGATTACCTTGAGGATCCTCCGAATGTCAACACTTCCTCTCCAAATACAATCCTAATGCTAAGTGTGCTTACCATTCCAACAGCCAGGGCACGACATCGACAATTGTTGGGCTCAAGAACAAAATTCAAGATATGATTGAAGCTAAGCGATTGAATTTGATCCTCCTGTTGAGACCGAATGTGTTCAACGCGCCTATGCCTAACCATGACAAGAGTTCCAATGTGTTGGTGATGATACTTATGTTTTCAACATAGATGACTTGACCATTCCTCGATGTATAAGAAGAATTTGTTGCAAGCGGTGTCAACCCAGATGCCCGGAGAATTGTCGTTGGTGCCCATCCGCGCCTAATGGTTGTGCTTGGTTGAGAAGGCGTGTTCGGCATGATGGATAATCGTGAGATACTATTTACGAAACCACACATGCGGTCGTGTGAAGAAATGTCTAAAGAAGATTGACAATGCGAACAACTGCACCATCGTGTGGGATACCTTGGGCAGCCAAGTGGAAAGTATGATTACATGGTGAAGTACACTGTCCCCGAGAGCTACAAGATTCCTATTGAAGATATTAAGGCGACCGGATGGGGTGCGATTTCCACGAAGACTATCTTGATGTTAACACAATAAGAATTTCCTCTGCGATCCCGTGCCAGAGTGGCACCTCTCATCATTACTTCTCCAAGACCGTTCCATATTCCTCTGACAAGGCTATCCCTTGGGACTATGGAGCTGATGTTTACTATCATGGCATCAAGCAAGATCCTCTGACAATTGAGGATCTTACCATTGGAGTTTCTATTCCTGACATCGACAACATCACCGGATCCAGTAAGGTGACCAGAACCGGAAGGGTATTCTCTCCAGAGATCTCTCCTCCAAAAGACACTGCGACTCCAGCTCGCATTCCAGCTACTCAATCAATATCCCGACTAGAGGGAAAGAACCAGTGACTCATCCTGCTCAACCAGAAGTACCAAAGGAAGTTGCTGAAGACACCTCCAAACAAGAAATGGAGGAAATTCTGAAGATCATCAAGAAGAGTGATTACAATGTTGTGGAACAATTGGGACAAACTCCGTCTAAGATATCCATGCTTGCTCTGCTCTTGTGCTCCGAGGCTCATGCTAATGCCTTGGTGAAGTTTCTGAAGAATGCTCATGTGCCGCAAGACACTACCACTGATCAGTTCGAAGTTTGTATTGCTAGCCTGCTGCCAACAACGGCCTAGACTCTCTCGATGTTGATTTGACTCAGGAAAGAAACATAACAAAGCCTTGCACATCTCTATTGAATGCAAGGGTACTACCCTGTCTCATGTTTTGGTTGACACCGGTTCCGCTCTGAATATCCTACCGAAGACTACTTTTGATCGGCTTGATGTCGAAGGGTTGGTTCTGAGACCCAGTGACATTATTGTGAGAGCTTTTGATGGTTCTAAGCGAACAGTACTTGGAGAGCTCACTCTGCCTGTCAAAGTCGGTTCCCAGACTTTTGACTCTACTTTCTTTGTCATGGACATTCCATTTTACCGCCTACTTGGACGCCTGGATACATGGGGCAGGCGTTACTCTACCTTGCATCGAAACTGAAGTACCGGTGAAAGGGAAGGTTGTCACATGTGGTGAAGAGGAGTATATGGTCGATCATCTACGTCATTCCGCTATCTCGAGATGGAGGGTGAATTCTTGAGACTCCCGACAAGCTTTTGAAACGATACCCAGTCATGCCTGACTCTCCACTCCCGGTTGCTCAAGTTCCGCCTAGGATGGCCACATTGAAAGATGCTCAAGCTCTGTTGAACAAGGAGTAGTGCTATTTGGGGTCACCCCGATCTTCCTTTCAAATCGACAAGATGGTTTAGGCTTCACCATCAAGGGTCAAGATGATACGCGAACATGCGCCAACTTCCTTCCGCATCGATCGAGTGGAATCCATGCTATAGAAGGCGGCGACAACGGCTCGACATCGCAAGTGGATCTTCCAACTCGGATCATGGGCTCAAGAATTGGAATCAAGACGTCATACCAATCTCCTTTAGCCGAGTAATTGCTCTTGTTTTGTTTTGCTTTTCGTATTTCTTTATGTTTTGAACAATAAACTTTGAAAGCCTGGTGCCTTGCCCGGGCGTCATGGCTCGTTCGAGGTTATTATCGTTGCGTATTTTCATTCAATAAATTTGGACTTTGCATTCAATTGTTTGTTTTCTTTCTTTTACTTTATCACCCCTTCAAAAGCTATGTGTTCTTACACACCCACGTGATACACGGAATCACTCCGAATCTCGTTAATAATGCCTATGCTAGTGCTAAATATGACTTGATAATCCGATCTACCAAGCCAAGACGAAAGTGAGGAAGATTGTGAGGTGCCAGGAGAACTTGCCGCTACAACAGAAGAGCGAGTTATACACCACACGAAGAGCAAGTTGAGGTTGTGAATTGTACCGACGAAGGAAAAGAGATCAAGATAGGAGCGGGTCTTGAGCAGTGTTAAAGAAAGGTTGGTTCGGATGCTACGAGACTACATTGAGGTTTTGCTTGGTCATACGAAGACATGCCTGGTTTAGACATTGATATTGTGGTACACCGATTGCCGACAAAAGAAGGTTTTCTCCGGGAAATGAAGGTTCGTCGATGCGTCCCGAGATGTCGAGAAGATCAAAGCCGGTTATGAAGGTTCAACGCTGGTTTCCTAGTCATACCTATCGATGGGTTGCTAATGTGGTGCGTGCCTAAGAAGGATGGCGAATGATTACGTAGATCCGAACAAAGCGAGTCCGAAAGACGATTTCCCACTTCCTCATATTGATGTTCTCGTTGACAACACCGCCAAGATAAGGTTTCTCCTTCATGGATGGTTTCTCCGGTTACAATCGATCAAATGGCTCCTCAAGACATGGAGAAGACTACTTTTGTTACACATGGGGCACTTTCGCTACAAGGTTATGCCGTTTGATCAAGAACGCAGGCGCCACTTATCGCATATGGTGGTGGCATTGTTTCATGACATGATTCATCACGAGATAGAGGTCTATGTTGACGACATGATAGCTCGATCAGGTCAAGAAGAACATCTTGATCATTTGCGAAACTGTTCGAGATTGAAGAAGCAGACTAAGACTCAATCCTAACAAGTGCACCTTGGAGTCGATCCGGAAAACTCCTAGGGTTTGTTGTCATGGAAAAGGTATTGAGTTGATCCCGTTAGAGCCATTCAAGAGATGCCAGCCCCCGCACCGAGAAGGAAGTCAGAGGTTTCTTGGGCCGATTGAACTACATTGCCAGATTCATTGCACACCTAACTGCTACTTGTGAGCCAATCTTCAAGTTATTAAAGAAAGATCAAGTAGTGGAATGGAACAACGATTGCGGATCGCTTTTGACAAAATCAAGGAGTACCTACTGTAATCCTCCTATCCCGATGCCGCCTAAGGAAGACCTCTTATCATGTACTTGTGTTAGAGAACTCAATGGGTGTGTGTTGGGGCAACATGACGAGTCTGTCGAAAAGAGCATGCAATATACTACCTTAGCAAAAGTTTACCGATCGTGAAACAAGATACTCACACTGAGAAAACTTGCAACGCTGGTCAGCTGCCGACTAACAAGATATGTTGACTCACACTACTTGTTGATTTCCAAGATGGATCCGATAAAATACATCTTTGAGAAACCACTCTCTCCGAAGAATAGCAAGATGGCAAATGATCTTGACCGAATATGACATCCGGACACTTCTCGTAAAGCGATCAAAGGAAGTGTAGTAGCCGATCATTTGGCTCATCAAGCCGTAGATGACTATCGTCTATGCAATCAATTTCCACGAAGATGTTTTACTAGTTTGATTAGAAGAACCGTGCCTGCATTTAAGGACCCGAACAAGGATCCCGATGGACCATGGTCTTTGATGGAGCCTCAAACGCACTTGGCAATGGCATTGGCGCCATCATTACATCCCTACAACGGACACACGCCTTTCACCGCCAGATTATGTTTTGCACGAACAACATGGCCGAGTACGAGCGCATCATGGGTATCAAAGCTGCTATTGACTTAAGAATCAAGTTCTTACAAGTGTATGGAGACTCAGTGATCAGGATTAAGCGGGATACGAAGCATCCGAATCTCATTCCATATCGAGCATGTTCCGAGTTTGATTCCTTACTTTGAAGAGATCACTTTCAATCATATTCCACGAAGAGAATCGGTGCACGATTGGCTACTATGTCGTCTATGTTCAAGGTTGATGGGACAACGAGGCTCCCGATCATCATTGAGAGGTTCGACGAACCAACAGATTGTTGTGAGCTTGACGTAAGAGAAACCTTGGTACTATGACGTGAAAAGGTATCTTGAGACTCGGGAATATCCGCAGGCATCATTAATGATAGAAGTTCATGAGAAGATTCGCCCAAATTCTTTCTCAAAGAACATCTTATACAAGCGCAACCACGACTTGTGCTTACTCTCCGTGTAGACTAGAAAACAGAATGCGTATCATGGAAGAGTTACACGGCTAATTTGGTACCCACTCCGGTGGACACACTATGGCTAAGAAGATTTTGAGAACAGTTACTATTGGTCCACCATGGAAGATTGTCACCGCTTATGCTCGATCTTGTCACAAGTGCCAAATTTATGCCGACAAAGTGCACATACCTCCAAGATCTCTGAATGTTCTAACTTCTCCTTGGCCTTTTGCAATGTGGGCATTGACATGATCGAGAGATTAAGCCCACTTCCAATGGACATCGTTTCATCCTTGTGGCAATGATTATTTCACCAAGTGGGTAAGCACTCGTATGCATCTGTTACCAAGAATGTTGTGGCTCGATTCATCAGCATAATCTTATCCGGTATGGCACTCCCGAAAGGATTATCACGTATAACGGTTCCAATCTCAACAACAAGATGATCACCGAACTCGCACGCAGCTCAAGATCAAGCATCACAACTCTTCTCCTTATCGACCTAAGATGAATGGCGCATGGAAGCCGCCAATAAGAACATTAAGAAGATTAAGTAAGATGACAAAGGACTTACAAAGATTGGCATGAGATGTTACCATTTGCTCTTCATGGTTATCCACTACAAAGACGAACATCCACAAGCAACCCTTCTCTCTCGTGATACGGTATGGAAGCCGCCTTACCCATCGAGGTTCGGATACCCTCAACCGTAGTCCTCCAGAGGCGAGTTAGCGAAGACGATTGGGTCCGATCGGCTTGATTAATTTGATTGATGAGAAACGACTCGCATCCATCCGCCATGGATGATTTATCGAAACGAATGATCAGAGCATTTAACAAGAAGGTCAAGCACCGAGTCTACCAAGTTGGTGACCTAGTAGTCAAGCGCATCATTCTCCCACAAGGTGATCCCAGGGGCAAATGGACTCCCACATACGAGGGACCATTTGTAGTCAAGACAGTATTTTCCGGCGGAGCTATGATACTTAGCACCATGGATGGCGAGGACTTCCCACACCCTGTGAACGCAGACATAGTCAAAAAATACTACGCATGAACGAGACCCGCTAGGTCGGCGAGCCTAGGCAAAATAAGGAGCATCCCGCGAACCAAAAGGTTCGGGCAAAAATTAAGGATATATACAAAACATGTACACCCTAAGTCGAAAACTGAAAGGGCTTGGGCAAAAAGGGTATCCCGACCGAAAACCCAAAAGGCGGTCTAGGCAAAAGTTAGATTTAAGCGCACGACTATGTCTCTTCGATCATCCGCCTGCACTACTATCGATTCAAGATTCAAATGGCGAAGATCGGTCACTCACTTTCTAACGGAAGGAGATGAGATAGTGAAATGTATGAGTACTAGCATAGTTGGACTTAACGAGATTGTTTCGATAGCTTTTACCTTTCTTGTACAAACTACTTGGCCATACGCCACCTTTCAAACAAATGCCTTCTTCTCTTTACAATTTCGTTGTTGTTATTTGCAATAAGTCCAACGCTTGCTTTGAATGACTATCGCATTTGACAATAAGAATCTAATCACAAACATACGAAAGTGAATATGCAAAAGTACTTACTACGAGTTCCGTGAATCGATGACGAAAGTCACCAAGTAGTTCCCCATAGAGCACAAAGGTGTCACCACAACACACCTTCCCATGAGTATATGTTAATCCACGAGCAAGGATTCCACTCAACCGAGCAACGTTACATCAGCCTCCAAGCAAGAACACTTCATCCCCAAATGGATATTTCTCAATCCTCCCCTTCTCCCGGTAGCAGATCCGACTCAAACTTGGTCAGATAGTGCATCGGAGGAAACATACACCTTTTATTCCCCAGCTAAAGATTACAACGGACTCCAGACTCTTCTAGCCCGGTCTCCCAGCAACTATCAAATGCTCTCCAGCGAGATCTACACTCGGGTCCCCAGTAGAGCATCTCCTAAATTTCCTCAGCAGGATCTACATACAAGGTCCCCAACGGATCGCCTCCCACTCTCCTCGCCAGGTCTTGAGATCTCCGACAACGAGCTTTCAAATCTCTACTTCCTCAACAATATCTAGGCCCAAGACTTGGTCGATAGTGCATCGGAGGAATCCAGGTATCTTTCTCCTTCAAAAGACTTCCACCTACTCAATTCCCTGCAGGAGTCAAATCTTCAAACGAGCATCCGTGATCTTCTTTAAGATGGATATGTTTTGAAATATCACAACATTTATCATTCATACATTTCTCATAAAGTCATAATTCATGCATATGTCATTCATTACACACATGCATCATACTTTGCATAAAACTAACAAATATTCTATCAAAGTTTCTCTTGTTTTCTCCAAAACAGTAATAACATCGCTAACAAAACAGTCCAGATTAAGCCCCGAGCCGCGGAAAACTATCGAAAGACCGCCTTCGCAAACAGGTCCGGATTAAGCCCCGAACCGACGGAAAACTATCCGAAAGACCACCTCCGTTATCCTCCGATAATGTGCAATGGATCAACACCGATGCACAACAGAAGCTATCCACATTTTTGCCAATACAATCTCCCTCGAGTAATCAAGAAGATTTATTCGATTATCAACAATCGCAGAGTCTAGCGCATTTACTCGGTTGCCTTGATGGCATCTTAAGCCCATCTCCGACTACTTATCAACATCTTCACCTTTAACGCCGCATATATGGTTAAAAATCAATAAAACCAATAACCTCATTCAAAGTGAACACGAAGTCTAACGTGACGACCTTCGGATGGCATCTTAAGCCCATCTCCATTCCGTGAACATCTATGAGTCTAACGTCGACGCTCCCCAACATCGACCTTTCCGATGGCATCAAGCCCATCTCCGCCAATTCTCCTATCAACAACCCTCGAGTCTAGCATACGACTTCGCTCCCAAATAAGTCTCAACTTCTCCAAATGGCATCCGTAAGCCCATTCCCGCATCATCCACCAATGAGTGCAAATTTTCAGTACTCGGTGTTCAATCATCTTCTACCTCCGTGTCACGAAGACAAGCATGTCAATCTAACCTTCCAAGACAAGAAGATTGAAGGGGCAGCTGTCATACCCCAAAATTTGCCCTCCATCTACTCAAGAGATTTCATACATCCATACTCAAGGATTCCTCAAGAGTCGATCGACAAACTCTCTCCTAGACAATCAACCCAAACTAGGGTTTGGTATCTCTCAAGTCAAGATGGATCTCCAACATCTCCAATGGCCCTCATGCCTCCTCATATGCTTCAAAGATTCTCCATGTCAAGTTTCAAGCCTCACAAGTCAAGTTTCGGATAATTGCTCAAATGATTGAAAATCCGTGTATTGGACAAAAAGTCAACTATGGTCAACATACATCAAAACTTGATTTTTGGTCAACATCCTCATTTTGAAGTTACATTCATCATTTGATCAAGGGTTGATCATGATTCATCAAGAAAACTCAAGATTTGCTCAAAAGTCAAACTTTCTAAATTAGGGTTTCAGGTGAAAAGTCAATCGAACTTTGACCGATCATAACTTTCTCATACTTTCTCGTAAATTTTTCCACCACCTCTTGTTTTGAAGGAAATTCAATTCTCTACAACTTCATGTCTCACAAGAATGTCCAAAAAATGCTTCATTTGAGAGGTATAGCTCAAAACATTACAGGTCATTTTCAAAGTCAACAAAAAGTCAACTTTTTGTTTTGAAGATATTTTGAGCATGGTAACTCCAATTGAGATGAGACCAAAGACATTGGTTAGAGGACTCTTAGAGCTTTCCAAAAAGTCCAAGAACTCTCAAAAATGTGGAAAATGAGCAAGATACACTATTCGAAGTTGGGCAATTTTGGACAATTGCACAAAGGACATTTGGTCAAAATGCAAAATTTTCCAAATGGGCCTATAATCTTTGATCCAAACTTGTTCATGATGTTATTTTTGACCCATAAAAGCTTGGCATTGGTGATTTTCTATTTTCATGGTTTATATTTGAATTTTACAACATTTAATTCAAAAATAAATTATGTAAAATATGAAAATTAAGTTATTTTTTCAATTAAGTTGGATTTATATCTCTTAATGTCCAAGAAAGCCCACACCATTTACCAAATTCAGAAGCCATGGCATTGATGAGAAAATCATATTTTCTTCAAAATTTGATTTGATTTTCAAAGAAAATATTTGCACATCAATGATCCAATCTTTTTTCACTCTTTTGCCATCCAAACTCTTCTATAAATTGCCAAGATTGTGAACAAACAAAAGGAAAAACCCTAGCTCAAACAAACCCTAATTCTTGTAAAATTTTCAAGAATCTTGAAATTAATTTCAATTTTGTGTTTCACCTCCAAACATCATTCCATCGTGCCGTGGGTAGGTTCGAGTAAGTATACACTCATGCCATGGTTTAAAGCAAGTCAATCGCTATATACATTCATACATATTCAAATATTTCTTGATTTTGCATTTTTATATCTCGTGTTTCAATTGATTCTAATGGTTGAATGTGTTCATGAGGTTCTACTTGACCGATCCGGGCCATCGCCGAAATGAACGTCCAAAACTCATGATGCCATGTTTAGGGTTTCGAACTGACCTTCGAACATGCATTTAGAGAACTTTTAGGAAAACGGAGACCACCATTGAACTCGCAGACTTTATTTAGGGGGTACTTTTAACTCGCCAATTTGTGTATTTTGCAGATCGAGAATCGGCCACCGAGAAGACGATCGAGCCCTGCCCGCTGGGTCATTGACCAGGCGACCGGATGAAGTGGCAGAAAACGCGCCTGATTCGGCCCATTTAAACAATCGCCTCACACGACCATTAATTCAAAGTTTTCGACGCTATCACTTATTGATTTGTTTCACTTTTCAAACACAGAGCACACATGGCGAATGGTTGTATTGGTTTTGTTTTAAAGGATGTTCCACCGATTCCCTGTTCGCATAACCCTTTTACACTTTTCCAAACTCTATTTTCATATTTCTAATTATTCTTAATATTTCCATTCTATTTTAATTTCTTTTCATTTTTTATTCTGCATTAAAAAATTACCAAAACATTTTTCTTTTTGCATTATTTTCATAAAATCTTTATTTAATTTAATAAATTAAAAATATAATTTTGCATGCATATTTATTTTATTTTTATTTTAGCATTTAAATCATTATAAATTGCATTTTAATTATTAAATCTTTTCCAAAAATCCCAAAAATTATTTTAACTTATTTATCTTATTTCCAGATATATTAATTTTTCTCATATTAAAACTTGCATTTTTCTAACATTTTTCTCTTGTTCATTCATATTGCATTTTCCGATTTTCTTATTCTTTCACGTGTTGATCCGATTCAGACGATTCTTCCTTTTTATTTTACTTTTCAATAATGTAATTGCCATGGGTTGTAATAGTTTAATTAGGACTTTACTTTCCGCACTTTAAATTATGTATCTCGCCCCAAAGCCATGTAATAGCGTAGATTTACCTTTCCGCATCTTTACATCCGCATTTTACTTTCCGCACCTTATCAATTGCTAGTAATTAGGCGCGTATGGCAAGATAATAATTGGACATAGCTCACACTAATCTTCAAGATAATATATCTCGAATTGAACACTTCTTTCACACACGCACCCTTAGGTAATTCTCTCTCGATGCCTTCGATTCAAAATGGTCATGTCCTCGAACGTAGAGGTATTCTAGCACCGCTGCCTTCCAAACAAATCATCATAGTCCCTTCGATACAAAGATCATAAGACCCACGATGTCGCCTCCGAATACATGATCTTGACCCTCGATTGTCGCCACTAAAAATGATGATAGTCCTTCGAATGTGCTAGGATACTTCCTACAAGTTGCTTTCTATGACCATCCGATGTCCCTTCGAATGTCCCGCTTACATCCAACGAATGGAGCTACCTACTAACTAATGGTACGGCTAGCTATTCTAAAGGAACGTAGAAGCACAAAACGACCAATTCGAGTGGGTAATAAGTCTTTAGTTGCTCGCCTATCAAATGCTTTTCACACCACACACTTTTTTCAAAGTTCAAATTCTTTTCAAAACATTTCCAACACTTTGTATACACTCCTACATGAGTCATTACAAAGTCAAAGCGAAATGCCTTTTCAAAACATTTTGTCAAACACACCGAAGCAATTTTAAAAAGTGATCTAGAGCAACTAAGAGTTGAGATAACTACGATGGAAAGTGCTAATACCTTCCTTTTCATAACCATTCTCCGAACTCGTAATCTAACGAAGGTCTTTTTCTTACTTTTACCTTCCCTTAATTGATAAAAATAAAAGTCGGTGGCGACTCGCTATCCGCACATTTGGATACAAAATCCTACAAAGTCGCTTTCATCAGACATAGTGGTACCTCGATGTTCTTAGGTCGAACATAGGAGTCTGATTAGGATATCCATGTAGCTATAGCGTATGGTTTTATGTGTCCAAACCTTCCACAATGATGACATCTCCATCTTTGAAACTTCTTCATGTTTCTCCCGATCCCGATGTCGAACCCCAATGTTGTGACATCCGCTTTCGACATTGACTTATCGTAGTCTGCTCTTCGATGTTATCAAGAAATTTCTTTGCACCACATATCCCGAGCCGTGAACATTTTCGCTTTGTCAGTGACATCCGCTGCGACCTGGTTTCCCATGCCTCTTTTTCTCACTACTGTGTTCCTTTTCACCACATATCCTGTAATGCTTATTTCAAAGATTTTGTCCAAGTCAAGAATTTCTTCCAACTTATCGGGCCTGGAAGATTTTGATGATTTAGTCATCCGATCAAGCTTGGAATTTAACACTACAATTTCACCGCCGAGACACTTATAGTGACTCGATTCTCCTTCTTAGCTTCCAAACACATTGTCTCGCCTCCAACTTCTCAATCATTTTTCTCGCTTTTCATCACGACATACTTCACCACTTCGATACACGCTTCTTGTAAGTATCAAGAAGTTCTTCAAAGGTCACTCTCATCACTAGAGTCATTATCTCAATTACATCTTCCGTAAGATGCAAGGACAAGTTTAAGCTTCTTCCTCGCATTCACTTCGACTCACTATCGCACTGCGATCATCCCTTTCCTTTGTTTCTTTAAAAAGGTGGGACATTCACCTCAATACCTGACCATATCCTTCACATTCATGACATTGACCTCCGCTTGACTTCCTTTTCTTCCCGACTGGATCACCGAATCATAAGATCCGCCGATGTCGATGCAATGTCCTCGATACGTGACCTTGACTTTGGATCAATTATCCCGACAGCTTGTGAACTGCCTTCCAAGCATGGCTATAGCTTCGTATATCTTCTCCTCATCTTCCTCTTGCATCCTCTTCGTAATGGATACAAGTGCTATGCTCTTGTTCTTCTTGTCAACAGCTTCACCGATTCCCATCTCAAAAGTCATAAGAGATCTCACCGCTTCAACCTTCAAGGTGCCGATGTCCCAGCCTCCTATCAAAAGGACTTTCATTGTAAATCTCTTAGGCAAGGATCCGAGAATCTTTCACCACCTTTCTTCTCGACATATTTTCACCAAGTGCCCCGAGGTATTGGTAATTTCCAAAATATTCATATGAAATTCATGAATATTTTCATCTTCCTTCATCTTCAAATTCTCAAATTTGTAGGGAGCATCTCAAGTCTTGACATCTTCACCTTGATGTTCCTCGAGTAGTTCTGAGAGTGTCCCAAACATCCTTGGCCACCACATGATGGACTAATCAAGATGTTCCTCGCAATACCATTGAATGTAGCATTCAATGCTTTAGAGTTCCCAAGAGCTAGCTCTTCTTCCTCTTTGCTCCATTCTCCTCGTGTTTCAAGACAAGAGGCCATCTTTCTCAAGCTTTGGGATGTTTCTATCCTTTATCAACAGCTCTCCAAGCTTTAATGTCCACCGATCTTAAGAAGGCAACCATAATGAGGCTTCCAAAGAATCATTAACCCATCCGTAATAGGTGGTCTTCCTCCAAATCCTCCTTCTTTATCCATTACGCCAAACTATTATCCCCAGATCTCACCTGTAAATAACAAGGTGGTGCTTGCTCGATGCCAATTGAAATTTGCAGCAGATACTTAATGTCACAAGAATGTTATGACACAAAGATTCCGACACTATGTTAGCACCACACAAGAAATACGAAGCAAGAATAACACAATAAGTTGTTCACCCAGTTGGCTCAACAAACCACATCCGGGGCCAAGCCGTGGAGAAAGTTCACTATTAGCAGATCAACTCGAAGACCCCACACCAACACACCGCCTGGACCCTTCTCACTTAATCATTACCCAATGACCCTTTTACCTAAGTCCTACTTAGATATGAGTTCCCACCACTCCCCTCAATCACAACAAGGATATCAACCTATTGACTAATTGAATCAGAAGACACACTTCAATAAAATATTCGATCTTGCTTCAAAGCTTCAATCAAGAGACAAACACTGTGCTTTAAAGCTTTGAGTGATAAACTACCTTACAAAGAAATCCTAGTCCAATGCACTTATCAATTGATAGTTGCTTGGCTCACAAGAGAAACTAGAATTACACAATACCAATCTGTTACAAATCCTAACAAGACATGAAACACAAGTCGCTATCTCTTCAATACATTCAAAGGGCGAAGACAGCTTGTAAGGGTTCTTTCCTTTATAGCGCCCCGAAACTTCGCTTGGGTTCCATAAAGATAGCTAGGTTCACTTAATTTACTCCTAAAACATGGTCTTTTCAACAACCAATTTTAGGTCTAATTAAGTTTAACCTAGCGTACCACGTGAGCATGCTTCTAATAATGTAAACAATATTTAGCACCAACAAACTCCCTAAAAATCTCAGAACAAACAGACCATCGTATCAACATAATCGAATGTCATAACATCCGTTATGACATCACTGCTTTCGCACTTCAAAGCATGCCTTTAGCTTCCATCGAAGTCGTTTTTAACATCCTTAGCAGGTAGGATTTATCTTCAATCTCTGAATGTCATGACATCCATCATGACATTGCTAAAGCCTAGTTTTACCAAACATAATGCCAACTTAAAAACACTAACAAATTTATTGGAAATTCCTTAGCCTAATTCACCAAATTGATATTGACAGGCGAACGTATTGAAGTTGGAATCAAGAGTGGAAAGATTCAAGTCGAGACATCTTCAAACGCTGCGAAGAGGTCTTTTAGTGGGAAGAAATAAACCAACGTTGTGTATAGCCAGAAGAACCATGACAAAGGTGATCGCCATCAATTTGTGGGGGCAGTCCTGATCTCCAATCCCACACCACTACAACCTCAACAAGACAACACGCGTAGGCATAACGCACTAAGAAGGTAGTTTACGAAGATCAACATGTCGTTGTCTCAAGCATTGCAGCACATGTTGAAAGCAGAACTGATTACTTTGAGAGATCCTCCTCAGCATGTCAACACATCTTCTCCGAAGTACAATCCCAATGCAAGACATGATTAAAGCTCAGGAAATTGAATTCGACCCTCTTGTCGAAACCCCGAATATGATCAACACACCAATGCTTGATCATGGCAAAAGCGCCAACGCCATTGATAACGAATCTTATGCCTATGTTATGAATGAGTTAACCACTCCCATGATGACTGTTAAGAAGAATCGTCTACAAGCCGACTTATTTCCAGGATGTTTTGACAATTGCAGTTACTACGCATCCGAACCCAATGGATGTGCTTGGTTGAAGAGAGGTGTTCAACGCCTGATAAACCACCGAGAAACTCTATTCATGAAAACTCTGTCTGTAGAGAGTTTGTGCGAAGATGTTTCCAAAAGCTTGAAAATTGAAGACATAAACCTAGAAGAAGTCATACCAGAAGTCAGGGATACCTTGGGACAACCAAGTGGGAAATTTGATTTTATGGTAAAATATACCGCCCCCGAAAGCTCCAAGATTACAATTTAAGACATCAAGGCAACCAGATGGGGAGATGATGACTATCCCGAAAAATATGCCGATGTAAACACAATAAGGATCACCTCTGCCGATTATACGCCTAGAGTGGCGCCTCTAATTATTACATCACCCGAAACAGTTCCATATTCCTCTAACAAAGTTATACCTTGGAATTATGGAGCCGAAGTTTACTACTATGGCATCAAATAAGAATCATTGGCCATCGAAGACAACACAGTTAAAGCTGCTAATCCTGATGTCGATAATATTACCAGATCAAGCAAAGTAACCTGAACCGGAAGAGTGTTTTCTCCAGATATCTCTCCTCCAAAAGACACTACTACACCAGTTCGCATTCCTTCTATTGAGCTAACTAAAGAGGCCCAGGGCTAAGAGAAAGTGACTCAACCTGCTCAGACAGAAGTACCAAAGGGAGTTACTGAAGATACCTCCAGGCAAGAGATGGAGGAAATCCTGAAGATTATTAAGAAAAGCGATTACAATATTATGGAGTAGTTGGGACAAACCCCATCCAAGATTTCCATGCAAGCACTGTTATTATGCTCTGAGGCTCATGCTAAAGCCTTGGTGAAGTTTATGAAGAATGATCACATACCGCAAGACACTTCTGCTGACCAATTCAAAAGTTATATTGCTAGCTTTACTGCAAACAATGGTTTGGGCTTTTCTTATGCTGATCTGACTCCTGCCAGAAGGAAACACAATAAAGCCTTACACGTCTCTATAGAGTGTGAGGGCACTATATTGTCTCATGTATTGGTAGATACTGGATCTGCTCTGAATGTTCTGCTGAAAAGTGCTCTCAATAGACTTAATGCTAAAGAATTGATCATGAAACCCAGTGACATAATCGTAAAAGCTTTTGACAGTTTGAAGAGAACAGTACTTGGAGAGCTCAACGTTCTGATCAAAGTGGGTTCCCAGACTTTTGACTCTACTTTATTTGTGATGGATATCCATCCAACTTATTCTTGCTTGCTTGGATGCCCTTGGGTACATGGGGCAGGCACTGTTACCTTTATCCTGCATCAGAAGTTGAAGAATCCAGTAAAGGGGAAGATCGTTACAATATGCGAAGAAGAAGAACATTTAGTAAGTAATCTGCAGTCGTTCTGATACATTGAAATGGTGGCGAATCTATCGAGACTCCCTGTCAAGCTTTTGAAGTGGTTCCACGAGTCATACCTGTCAAATATCCTATCACTCCTAAGGTTACTAGAATTCCACCGAAGATGGCCTCGCTGAAGGACGCCAGAGCTGTAGTAGAAAAAGGAGGTTGTACTGTTTGGGGTCAGCTACCCGATTTTTCGTTCAAATATGATAAGACTAGTTTAGGCTTCACTTCCAAAGGCCAGAAAATGATACGTCGCGAACGTGCTGGTGGGCCTCTGTTCCGAATCAACAAGAATGGAGTTCATGCTATAGAAGACGATCTTCCTAACTACTGGTGATGGACCCAACAATTGGACGGCTAAGGATGTTATGCCAATCTCCTTTAGTCAGGAGTAATTGTTTTCCTGTTTTATGATTTTATGCCATATAGATTTGAATAATAAGACTATAAGCCTAGTGCCTTGCCCTGGGCACAATGGCTCATTTGTGAGGGTTATTATTTTTCATTCTCATATTTTCATTCAATAAATCATTGGACTTTTGCATTCGAACATTGTGTTCTCTGTCTTTCTTTTACTTTATCACCTTTTCAAAAGCTATGTGTTCTTACACACAGCCACGTAATAAACTGCAGATCCATGTTCACTCTGGATCCCATTGATAACGACTATGTTATTGCTAAATATGACTTTGATAATCCGATCTACCAAGCTGAAGACGAAGGCGAGGAATATTGTGAAGTGTTAGGAGAACTTGCCAGACTACTACAGGAAGAGGAAAGGGCTATACAGCCGCATGAAGAACCAGTCGAGGTTGTGAATCTAGGTACCGAAGAAGAACATCTTGATCATTTGTGTAAGCTGTTTGATAGACTTAAGAAATACAGGTTGAGACTGAATTCGAACAAATGTACTTTTGGAGTCAGATCCGGCAAACTCCCGGGATTTGTTGTCAATGGTAAAGGTATCGAAGTTGACCCCGCTAAGGTTAAAGCTATTCAAGAAATGCTAGCTCCCCATACCGAGAAGGAAGTCAGAGGTTTCTTAGGACAACATAATTACAGTTCCAGATTTATTGCACATCTAACTGTCACTTGTGAGCCAATCTTTGAATTACTAAAGAAAGATCAAGTAGTGGAATGGAATGACGATTTCCAGACAGATTTTGACAAAATCAAGGAGTACCTACAAAAACCTCCTATCCTGATGCCACTATTTGAAGGAAGATCTCTAATAATGTACTTAACAGTGTTGGAGAATTCGATGGGGTGTGTGTTAGGGAAAATGACGATTCTGTTCGAAAAGAGCATGCAACATACTACCTTAGAAAAAAGTTTACCGACTATGAAACAAGATACTCACTGCTCAAGAAAACTTGTTGCACTTTGGCTTGGGCTGCTCGCTGTCACGACTAAGACAATATATGTCAACCCATACTACCTTATTGATCTCTAAAATGGATTCGATAAAATACATATTCAAAAAGCCTGCTCTTTCCAAAAGAATAGCAAGATGGAAAATGATCTTGATCGAATACGACATTCAATACACTACTCAGAAAGCGATCAAAGGAAGTGTTGTAGCTGATCATTTGGCTTGTCAAGCCGTAAATTACTACCACTCTATGCATTTCGACTTCCCAGAAGAGGATATTATGTTTGTCACCAATTAGAAGAGCCTGGACTAGATGAAGGACCTGATCCATGATCCTGATGGACCATGGTCTTTGATGGAGCTTCTAACGCACTTGGCAATGGTATTGGCGCTGTGATCATATCTCCCAAGGGCGGTTATACACCTTTCACCACCAGGTTATGTTTTGACTGCACCAACAATATGGCTGAATACGGAGTGTGCATCATGGGCATCCAAGATTCTATTGACTTGAGGATCAAAATTCTTGCAAGTATATGGAGACTCAACTTTGGTGATCGGTCAAATTAAGGGCAAATGGGACATGAAGCATCCAAACCTCATTCCATATCAAGAATATGTGTCGAATCTGATCCCCTACTTTGAAGAAATCACTTTGTTATCTCGAGAAGAGAATCGCCAATGCATTAATGCTAGCTACCATGTTATCAATGTTCAAAGTCACGGGACAACGAGGCCCTCGTTACATATTGAAAGACTAGATCAACCACCGCATCGTCAGAACTTGAATGGGCGAGTAAGAGAAACCTTGGTTCTACAAAGTGAAGAGATATCTCGAGGCTCAAGAATACCCTGAAGGGGCATCTATTAACGATAAGAAGTTCCTAAGAAGATTCGTTGCCAAGTTCTTTCTAAGTAACGACATCTTATACAAACACAACCATGACTTTACCTTACTCCAGCGTGTAGATCAGGAGACAGCTGAACAAATTATGGAAGAACTACATAAAGGCACCTTTGGAAACCATTCTAGTGGATATATGGCTAAGAAGATTCTGAGAGCAGGTTACTATTGGTCCACCATGGAAGCTGACTGTTATTGATATTCTCGATCTTGTCACAAATGCCAGATATACCCTGATAAAGTACATGTGCCTGGGCCATTGAATGTTCTAACCTTGGCCTTCCCGATCTGGGGTATTAATATGATCGAGAAATCAAACTACCGCTTCTAATGGACACCATTTCATCCTTGTTGCTATTTACATTTTACCGCAAGTAGTAAGCATCCTCGTCAGATCTCTTACCAAGAATGTTGTGGCTCGATTCATCAAACATAATCTCATTTGCCGGTACGACATCCCTGAAAGGATTATCATAAGCAATGGTACCAATCTCAACAACAAAATTATCACCAAACTATGCACACAGTTCAAGATTAAGCATCACAACTCTTCTCCATATCGGCCAAAGATGAATGGAAAA
>CM038796.1:100353978-100452870 GCA_021764765.1 Vicia sativa | reverse complement strand
CTTACCAACACTTACGGGAAAAATGGGACGTTCTATGGGAATAATCCACTTTGTATTTACATCTCATATTCGAGCGAAAAATGTTATAGAGGTCCTTATGGTACCAACTTCAACATTATCAATCTTGTTTGTTATTGGTACAATGCTATCTTATCCCTTTGCTTCACATCTGAAGTAAACACACTTAAATTGTAAATTTTTTTGCAAGTATGTTCTAACAAATCTATTTGTTTTGAAATGCATTTTCAATAATAAAAGAATATTTTTATAAACGGAATAAAAATAAGATTGCCAAGGAATTGGATAAAGGATCAAATTTTATTGATAGAATGGTAGTCTGTCAATAGCATGACTCCATAGATGATTACAAAGTTTTGAAAAATGGTAAATACATGGAAAAGGTACATCGAAGAACAATGAACACTATTCCCCCTAACAACTTTGAACTCCTATATTGTAGTCTTCGGTTGAGGTATGAAGATAATCTATGCAATTTGTTGCTTCTACGATAAAGTCTTATATGATGTAGTTACTTGCCATATAAGTCTCTAACTTTTTACTAGACCGACCTTACAGGTTTTCAGCCTACCGGGAGATCTATTCTGTTTATGTCTCTAATTTTTGCCTAAACCACCCTTTCGGGTTTTCAGTCTATCGAGACGCTCTTTTTTGCCTAAGTCTCCCTTTTGGGTTTTCAACTTAGTGAGTTGTTCTTTTATTTATTTAGGCAAAGTATTTCTTGACTACATCAGCATTCAGAGAACGTGGTAACTCCTCGCCATCCATGGTTTCAAGAATTAATGCACCACCAGAGAAGGCTTTCTTGACAACATATCGGCCTTCATAATTAGGAGTCCACTTGCCTATGGAATTAGAGTTTAAAGAAATGATCTTTCAGGGCATGAGGTCGCCTTCTCTAAATACATGAGGTTTGACCTTATTATCCAAAGCTTTCTTCATTATTTTCTAGTATAACTGTACATGACATAAAACAGTTATTCTCTTCTCTTCAATCAAATTCAACTGGTCAAATTAATTCTGAACCCATTCAGCATCATATAATTCAGCTTCCATTATCACACGCAAAGATGGAATCTCAACTTTAATAGGGAGTACTACTTCCATCCCATAAACCAAATAGAAAGGGGCCGCCCCGTTGAAGTGCGTACCGAAGTGCGATATCCATGTAAAGCAAATGGCATCATTTCATGCTAGTCTATGTAGGTGACAACCATCTTCTGAATGATCTTCTTGATATTCTTGTTTGCAGCTTCAACTGCCCCATTCATCTTGGGTCTGTAAGGAGAATATTTGTGATGAACAATCTTGAATTCTTCACAAATTTCCGCCATCATTTTATTATTCAAATTCGAGCCGTTGTCAGTGATGATCCTACTAGGGACACCATACCGACAAATAAGATTGTTCTTGCTGAATTGGACCACCACTTGCTTGGTAACATTGGCATAATAAGCCACTTCAACCCATTTGGTGAAGTAATCAATTTCTACCAAGATGAAACGATGTTCATTAGAGGCCTTGGGTTTAATCATCCCAATCATGTCAATACCCCACATAGAGAAAGGCCATGGGGAAGAAATAACATTGAGAAGTGTAGCAGGCACGTGAATTTTATCAGCATAAATCTGACATTTATGGCATTTCTTAGCAAATTTGTATCAATCAGATTCCATTGTCAACCAATAATATCCGGCCCTTAACATCTCCTTAGCCATGGAATATCCATTGGCATGGGTACCAAAAGAACCCTCATGAGTCTCATGCACCAAAATGTCTGCTTTGTGTCTATCCACACATCTGAGAAAGACCATGTCATGATTTATTTTATATAATACACCTTCATTGAGAAAGAAGCTACCAGCTAACCGCCTCAATGTCTTTCTGTCTTTACTTGTCACATCAACCAGATACTCTTGAGTCATCAGGAAGTGTTTGATATCATGATACCAGGGTTTATCATCCTTTTCCACCTTCATGGCGAATATATAAGTTGGCCTCTCAAGGCGCTCAACGGTGATTTGAGGTACATCATTCCACTGGTTCACTTTATATATAAAAGCTAAATTTGGCAAGGCATCAACCATCTGATTTTAATCTCGAGGAATATGGTGAAGCTTTACTTTGTTGAAGAAGGTCAACAATCTCCTTGTATAATCTATGTAAGGGATTAAGCCAGGGTGACGACTCTCCCAATCTCCTTTAATCTGATTTATTACTAAAGATGAATCACCGTACACATCAAGAAATTTGATTCTGAGGTTGATGGATTCTTCAAGACCCATGATACAAGCTTCATATTCCACCATGTTATTTGTACAATCAAACATCAATCTTGTTGTGAAAGGAATGTGAGCTCCTTGAGGAGTGATGATCACAACACTGATTCCTTTTCCACAAGCATTCGCAGCTCCATCAAACACCATTCCCCATCGAGATTCTGGATCTGGACCTTCTTCAGGTAAAGGTTCATCATAATTTTTCATTTTTAAATACATTACATCCTCATTAGGAAAGTCAAATTCAATAGATTGATTATCCTCAATCGACTGATGAGCTAGGTATTCTGCCAATACACTACTTTTAATAGATTTCTGGGTGCGGTATTCAATATCATATTCAAATAACAACATCTGCCAACGAGCAATTCTTCCAGTAAGAGCAGGATTTGCAAAGATGTACTTGATCAGATCCATTCGAGAGATCAACCAAGTGGTATGATTCAACATATATTGTCGCAGACGCTTCACAACCCAGGCTAAAGCATAACAAGTCTTTACTAACATAGAATACCAGGATTCACAGTCAGTGAACTTCTTGCTCAATCAATAAATGGCATATTCTTTCTTTCATGTTTCATCTTGCTGTCCCAAAATACAACCCATGGAGTTTTCCAACACAGTCAGATATAGAACCAATGATCTTCCTTCAACGGGATGGAGCAGGATATGAGGCTCAAGCAAATACTCTTTGATACTTTCAAATGCCCTTTGGCAATCATCTGTCCATATGCAACCTTGATCTTTCTTCAACATCTTGAAGATTGGTTCACATGTTGCAGTCATATGGGAAATGAAACTAGAGATGTAATTCAAACGCTCGAGGAAACCTATGACTTGCTTTTTAGTTCTTAGTGCCGACATCTCTTGAATTTCCCTAACTTTATCAGGATCAACCTCAATTCCCTTTTGGCTGACAATGAAACCTAACAGTTTTCTAGAATAAACATCGAATGTACATTTATTAGAATTCAAGCGGAGGCGATCCTTCCTCAAACGCTGAAATAGTTTCAACAAGTCTTTCAAATGATCTTCCTCAGTTTGGGACTTAGCAATCATATCATCAACTTCAATTTCTTTATGCATCAGATCATGGAATAAGTGAAGGATGAAAAACACAAGAAAAGGGGGGCTTGAATTGGGGTTTTGAAATCAAATTAAAATAGACACGATTGTTTTTATCCTGGTTCGTTTAAACTCAAACTACTCCAGTCCACCCATCAAGGTGATTTGCCTCTCTCAACGAGGTCTTAATCCACTAATCAGAACTTAATTACAATCCACTAAGACCACTGCCTTAGTCTTCTCAAGAACACCACAACTTGGTTTCTCAAGGAATTACAATTCACTAAAACAATTGTTTTAGTCTTCTCAAGAACACCACAACTTGGTTTATCAAGGAATACAATTCTCAAACAATTACAAAAATGTGTTTAATGATGGATCCTTATATAGGCGTTCATGGAAAATGTCCGTTGGAGACATCTTGAGCTGTATATGGAATGATGATAATTTGAGTTAATTTTTCTTTCCATAAAAGCGAGATCCTGTTGGAAGTTAAGCGTTGCTTCGAATCTTTATTGATTATTTTACAAAGTGGGTAGAGGCTGCCTCGTTTGCATTTGTTACCAAGAATGTCGTGGCTGGATTCATCAAGCATAATATCATTTGTTGGTATGACGTCTCCGGAAGGATTATCACAGATAATGGTACCAATCTCAATAATAAGGTGATCATCGAACTCTGCATACAGTTCAAGATAAAGCATCATAACTCCTCTCCATATCAGCCAAAGATGAATGGCGTGGTAGAGACCGCCAACAAGAGCCTTAAAAAGATCATACAGAAGATGACAGTGACATATAAAGATTGGCAGGAGATGTTACCATTTTCTCTTCATGGTTATCGCACTTCATTACGAATATCAACCGGGGCAACCCCGCCCTCTCTCATGTATGGTATGGAAGTTATCTTACCAATCGAGGTTTAGATTCCCTCTCTAAGAGTTGTGAAGGATTTGGAGCTAGACGAAGATGAGTGGGTCTAGACTCGGCTTGGATAGATAAATTTGATTAATGAGAAGAGGCTCGCAACTATCTACCATGTACAAATATATCAAAAGCGCATGATTAAAGATTTTAACAAGAAAGTCAAGGATCGAGTATATCAAGTCGGTGATTTGGTAGTCAAACGCATCATCATACCTCAAGGTGATCCCAGGGGCAAATGGACTCCCACCTACGAGGGACCATTTGTAGTCAAAACAGTATTTTCTGGTGGAGCCATGATATTGACCACTATGGATGGAGAGGACCTCCCGCACCCTGTGAACGCGGACATAGTCAAAAAATACTATGCATAAAAAGAGACCCGCTAGGTTGACTGACCTAGGAAAAAAAGGGCATCCCAGAGAACCAAAAGGGTTCGGTAAAAAGTTAGGGATATATATGAAAAATTTTACACCCGGCAAGTCGAAAACCTGCAAAGGCGGTTTGGGCAAAAAGGGTATCCCGATGGACTGAAAACACGAAAGGGCGGTCTAGGAAAAATTAGGGATTAAAACATATGACTATGTCTCGTAAGGATCATCTACTTACAGACTACATTACTACCAGCTTCGAGTTCAAATGGAACAAATCAATCTAATCGCCTTCTTCTAGCAGCATGGAGATGAGATATTCAAAAATATATGAGCAATAGCAGAGTTGAAGCTCAATGAGATTATTTCCGCATAGCTTTTATCCCTTTTTAAAGTTTTTGACAATTTCCTCTTACTAGGATATATGTCTCTTTGTACACAAATTGCCTGTTTATAGGCCCATTTTTTGCAAACAACATAAATTCTCTCCTAAATTCAAAAATTTTACTTTACCTGCTTTGTTTGCATAAGTCCAATGATTGCTTTGAATTATCATATGCATTTAACAATAAACATCCACTTAGGAACACATGCAAAAAAATAGAAACATTAGTTACTATAGGCTCTAGGAGTTGGGATAGCGACCTAAGTCACCAACACATCCCCACAGAGTTAGTATCACAAAAATACCCCCACAAACCTCACAAGTTTATCACATCTTCAAGAATACTACACCACCGTCCCATCTACATTAGAATGGTTCGTATACAATATCTTGAAGTTTACTGAAGTAGCAGATGTCACAGCATATATCCTGACATGTGAAACTGACAAAAGTGAAGATTTTTTAGGAAGTCAGTTTGTTTGTTATTTGTATGCTTCAATTAAGGAAGCTTGAGAAACGCCTTCAGCAAGATACTTGGAAATATATTGTCCTGCTTTCATGGAGAAAAGATAGGAGGCGCTGAAGACTTATGATTAAAGTAACCCTAGTTATTCTGCTTTAATTAATTTTGTTGTTCTTCATGTTGGTTGTTAATTATTAATTGTGAGCCTCTTGAGAATTTTTACTTGAGAAGGACGGTTTGTTGAGTTGTAAGTTTTCATCTTGGTGATTATGTGTCTTCAAGTCTTCTTCGGTTTAGCATCCATGCGAGGGACTGAGCGGTGGTTCTCATATCTAAGTGTGGAATCTTAGGTAGAAGGGTCATTGGGTAGTTTGATTAAGTGAAGAGGTGTAAACGGGGAAGGTTTAGCTCCGAATTAATACTACTAATAGTGAACTTCATCCCTGGCTTGGAAGCCCCCAAACGTAGGTTAGTTAGAACCAAACTGGATTAATAACTCTCTGTGTTTTATTGCTTTATGCAATGTTATATTCTGTTCTGTTTAACTGTGTTCAAAGCATATATAGTTGTCGTGACATTACCTTCGGCATCTCATATCTAGTACCAGAATTTTAATTCGTATTAGAGCAGGCATCCTGCTCTGTCTCTGGGTGAGATCTAGGGAAGATACTTTCTGGTAACATGGATAAGGAAGCAATTTTATGAATAGACCACCCATTCTGGATAGTTCTAACTATGAATTATGGCAGCCTCGCATGGCAGCTTACATAAAGTACTTGGAAAACAAGGCATAGAAAGCTATTCTTAAAGGATGGACTCATCTTGTTATTATTGGAGTTGATAATCAACCTACTGGTGAACTAAAGCCTGAGGAATACTGGTCAAAGGATGATGATGAACTAGCTCTTGCTAATTCAAAGGGATTGAATGCTATACTTAATGGAGTGGACAAAAACATCTTCAGACTAATTAATACCTGTGAAGTAGCTAAAGATGCTTGGGAAATCCTCGGAACTACTCATGAAGGCACCTCCAAAGTTAAGATGTCAAGACTTCAACTATTCACTACTAAGTTTGAAAATCTAAGAATGAAGGAAGAAGAAAGCATTCAAGAATTTCATATGAATATCCTTGAGATTATTAATGCCTGCAGTGCCTTGGGAGAGAAGATACCAGAAGAGAAGCTGGTAAGAAAGATTCTCAGATCTCTTCCTAAGAGATTTGATATGAAGGTTATAACGATTGAAGAGGCTCAAGAAATAAACAACATGAAAGTGGATTAACTAATTGGTTATCTCCAAACTTTTGAGTTGGGTATCAATGAGAGGTTAGACAAAAAAACCTAAGAGTATATCCTTCAAGACCAATACTGAAGAAGTCGAGGAATTTTACCTGGACACTGAAGAAGGACTCTCTAATACCATAGTCTTTCTTGGAAGACAACTCAACAAGGTGCTAAAGAGAATGGAAGATAACTCAAGACCAAATGTCAAGAACATCTCACATGACATCAGAAGGTCAGGAGATTATGGCAGAAAAACCAGATCAGATGACAAAATGAACCAAGATAAAGAATCAGAGTGTCAATGTTGTGAAGGATATGGTCATATCATAATTGAATGTCATACATATCTCAAGAGAAGAAAACAAGGACTAGCAGTAACATGGTCTGATGAAGACTCTGGAAGTGAAGTAGTAGAAGATACATCCAAGAAACTTACAGCCTTAATAGGGATTTGCAAATCAGATGGAGGAAATGATGAAATGCATAAAGAACTGGAGAATCAAAAGAAAATGGTAGCTCAACTGAAGGCAGAAAAAAAGAAGAACTTAAATACCATCTCAAAGTTGGAACATGAAGTAAGTCGACTCAAGTCTGATCTAACAAATTTAACCAAATCTGTCAGAATGTTGAATAACGGATCAAATGTATTGGACAATAAACTTATGATTGGAAGAGATGCAAAAGATATGAGTGGTCTAGGATATAATGAAACAACCAAAAAGAGACATCACTCGAACATAAATAATTTTCAGTCTAGACCTCAAATGTTGAAACAAATGTCTCAACATTATAGAAGAAGGAATATTGAACACTCCAAAAGAAGACACTGAGATTAGAGATGTTACCACTGCGGGTGATTTGGTCATATAAAGTTATTCTGCTACAAGCTACATGGATATCCAAAGTATGATTCTCAACTAAATATCAATCAAATTACACACACTGAAAGAAACAAGAAATAGTGGGTGCCCAAGGCTACTATTAATAGTCTCATAGCTCATACATCTCTTAGAGCGTCTGCCAAAGAAGACTGGTATTTTAACAGTGGATGTTCAAGACATATGACTGGAGTTAAGAACCTATTAGTAGATATCAGATCCCACTATACTAGTTTTGTGACATTTGAAGATGGAGCTAAAGGAGAAATCAAAGGTGTTGGAAAACTGGATTGCCTAGGGATCCCAAATCTTGAGAATATATTACTAGTCAAAGGATTAACAGCAAACCTGATCAACATCATCCAACACTGTGATAAAGGCTTTAAGGTAAACTTCACTAAATCTGAGTGCATAGTTACAAATGATAAAGGTGAAGTAGTGATGAAGGGTGGGAGATCCAAAGAAAACTGCCACTTATGGATACCCGGAGACTTAAGCCTATCCTCAACTTGCTCTCTAGCCAAGGAAGATGAAGTTAAAATATGGCATCAGAAGTTGGGACACTTACACTTGAAAGGAATGAAGAGAATCATCTCTATGGATGCAGTGAGAGGAATCCCAAAACTACATATCGAAGAAGGAAGAATCTGTGGCGAATTCCATGTTGGAAAGCAAACCAAAATGTCACATTAGAAGGTCCAATATCTGAAAACTACAAAAGTTCTAGAACTACTTCACATGGACCTAATGAGACCAATGCAAGTAGAAAGTCTTGGTGGGAAGAAATATGCATATGCTGTGGTGGACGATTACTCCATTTACACATGGCTAAATTTCATCATGGATAAAATAGAATTATTTGATGTCTTTAAGGACCTCTTCCAGAGAATCCAAAGAGAAAAGGACAGCTACGTGATCAGAATCAGAAGTGATCATGGAAAGGAATTTGAAAACAGCAAATTTGCTGAGTTCTGTTCCTCTGAAGGAATAAGTCATGAATTCTCATCACCCATCACTCCTCAACAAAATGGGATTGTAGAGCGAAAATATCGAACATTGCAAGAATCTGCTAGAGCAATGATTCATGCAAAGAAACTACCTTACCACTTTTGGGCGGAGTCCATGAACATCGCATGCTACATTCATAACAGAGTAACTCTAAGAAAGGGTACATCAACTACCATTTATGAAATGTGGAAGGGTAGAAAACCTACAGTCAAATACTTTCACATCTTTGGAAGTAAATGTTACATATTGGATGATCGAGAACAAAGGAGAAAACTAGACCCCAAGAGTGATGAATGAATATTCCTAGGATACTCCACTAACAATAGATCATATAGAGTCTTCAATAACAGAACAAAATTCATGATGGAATCCATAAATGTTGTCATTGATGATAGAGGGTGGAATGAAGAAGCTGATGTCTTAGACAATGTCGAAACATCCCTAGAAGACACTCCAGTTACTGCCACACATGAACATGAGGATCCCCCTCAAAATAATGAAGAAACTCTAGAAAATCAAGTCAACAAAGGACCCTCTACCATAATTCAGAAATACCATCCCAAAGAGCTCATCATAGGAGATCCAAACAAATGAGTCACCATCAGATCAAAATAAGTCATCAGCAACTCATGTTTTGTCTCAAAAATTGAGCCCAAGAATGTCAATGAAGCCCTGAAAGATGAATTCAAGATCAATGCCATGCAAGAAGAACTAGAACAGTTCAAGAGAAATCAAGTCTGGGATCTAGTCCTAAGACCATAAGGCATCAATGTTATTGGCACCAAGTGGGTTTATAAGAACAAATCTGATGAGGAAGGAGTAATTACCAGAAACAAAGCAAGACTGGTTTCTCGAGGATACACTCAAATATAAGGCATGGACTTTGATGAGACCTTTTCCCCAGTAGATCGTCTTGAGTCAATCAGACTACTATTAGGAGTTGCATGCATCCTGAAGTTCAAACTGTTTCAAATGGATGTGAAGAGTGCATTCTTAAATGGCTACTTAAATAAGGAAGTATATATGGAATAGCCTAAAGGATTTATTGATCCCACAACTCCCAACCATGTATACAGATTGAGGAAAGCACTATATGGTTTAAAACAAGCTCCCAGAGCTTGGTATGAGAGGTTGACTGAGTTTCTAGTTGAAAATGGATACAAGAAAGATGGCATAGACAAAACTTTGTCAAATGAAGAAGGAAGTATCATGATTGTTCAAATATATATTGATGACATTGTTTTTGGTGGAATGTCTGATAGAATAGTTCAACAGTTTGTCCAACAAATTCAGCCAGGATTTGAAATGAGTCTTGTTGGGGAACTAACTTACTTCCTTGGTCTACAAGTTAAACAAATGGAAGACTCCATATTCATATCTCAAAGCAAGTATGCCAAAAATATTGTCAAGAAATTCGGCATGGAGAATGCAAGCCACAAGAGAACACCTGCTCCTACTCACTTATAGTTATCTAAAGATGAAATAGGTGGAAGTTTTGATCAAAGTCTCTATCAAAGTACGATAAGTAGTCTACTATACCTCACAGCTAGCTGGTCAGACATTGCCTTCGTTGTTGGAGTCTATTCCAGATATCAAGCTGAACCTAAAGTGAGCCATATCAATCAAGTAAAAAGAATACTGAAATATGTCAATGGAACATCTGACTATGGCATGTTATACTCTCATGGATCAAGTTGCGTTCTAAGTGGATATTATGATTCCGACTGGGCAAGAAGTACAGATGATAGAAAAAGCACATCTGGAGGATGCTTCTTCTTGGGAAATAATCTTATCTCATGGTTTAGAAAGAAACAAAATTGTGTTTCCCTCTCAACAGCAGAAGCTGAATACATAGCTGCAGGAAGTAGTTGCTCTCAACTAGTCTGGATGAAACAAATGCTAACAGAATACAATGTCAAACAAGATGTCATGACATTATATTGTGACAACTTAAGTGCTATCAACATATCCAAAAATCGTATTTAGTGTAGCAGAACCAAACACATTGATATTAGCCACCACTTTATCAGAGACCTAGTTGAAGACAAAACTATTACACTAGAACACGTAACTACAGAAATACAACTAGCAGATATCTTCACCAAGGCACTAGATGCAAAGCAATTTGAGATCTTAAGAGGAAAGCTTGGCATCTGCATACATAAAGATGCATAGAAATTACTGATTGCTCTCCTTACCTTTGGCATATTATGGCTAAAAAGGGGGAGTAAATATCCTGGTGCTCCATATGACTGGGGTGGACCAAAACAATATTAAAAATTCCTTTTTGTTTGATTCCATGTATGAGCAGCTGATGTGAAGAGTATGCTAAGAAGGAGTTGTTGTTGTGTTCATTGTGATTAATGGTATTGTGATTTGTCTGCTTCTTATGCTAAAATGAGAAGTTGAAGTGTTGATCGTGTATCTATGAAGATACTATGTGTTTCCACAAAATGAGAAGCTGTTGCACAGGGGGAGCAATGTTTTAATTGTCAATTGTGCATCTGTGTGTGCTGTGTGCAGGGGGAGTAAAATGCTGCATCTTTGAATGTTCTAACTGATGTTTGAACATCTGTGTTAATTGTCGGTTGTTATCTTTGTTTTGATTGTGATACTGCTTTTACTATGCTACTCTAATGTATGTTCTTGAATTCCTATGTTTATTATGATAATGTTTTAATTGTATGGCCTGCACCCCAAATAATGTTTTAGCCAAAATTTTCCAAAGGGGGAGTTTGTTGGTTCTATTGATTGGAAGCAATTTTGGTAAAACATTCTACTCATAAATATCTTGAAGTTTACTGAAGTAACAAATGTCATAGTAGATGTCCTGACATGTGAAACTGACAGAAGTGAATATTTTTTAGGAAGTCAGTTTATTTGTTATTTGTATGCTTCGATTAAGGAAGTTTGAGAAACGCCTTCAGCAAGATACTTGGAGATTTATTTTCCTGCTTTCACGGAGAAAAGATAGGAGGCGCTGAAGACTTATGAGTAAAGCAACCCTAGTTGTTGTTACTCTATTTAAAGGCTGCAAACCCTGTTTTGTCATTTGGCCGTTCTAGTTTTAGAAAGTTTAGCTTTTAATTTTTGGTTGTTCTTTGTGTTGGTTGTTAATTGTTAATTGTGAGCCTCTTGAGTATTTCTACTTGAGAAGGAAGGTTTTTTGAGTTGTAAGTTTTCAATCACCATAAGCTTTAAAGAAAGGGTGATTGTGTGTCTTTGAAGAGTGTCTTCAGTTTTAGTTGTGTTTAGTTTCACGGGTTGTGGTACTAAGGGAGTGAGCGAAGGTTCTCATATCTAAGTGTGGTATCTTAGGTAGAAGGGTCATTGGGTAGTTTGATTAAGCGAGAAGGTGTAAACAGGGAAGGTTTAGCTCCGAATTAATACTAGTAATAGTGAACTTCCTCCCTGGCTTGGAAGCCCTCAAATGTAGGTTAGTTAGAACCGAACTGGGTTAACAACTCTCTATGTTTTATTGTTTTCTGCACTATTATATTTTGTTCTGTTTAACTATGTTCAAAGCATATATAAGTGTCGTGACATTACCTTCGACATCTCATATCTGATACCAGAATTTCAACACATATTATTGCTACATCAGTACCCGAGCAGTAGCAGATCAACATTCAATCCATCACGTTATCCCCGAGCACTGATCATCTACACATACTCCCATTGTAACACCCCGATTATACCCCACGTATTTATTTAATTAAAATAAGAGTATATCAATTTCAACAATATCAAGATGTCACCATTCACAATGTAAACACATAATCATGTCATTTTCATTCAAAACGTAAAAAAACTTCGTTAAATAGCAGCGAAATTAAAATAGTTTTTACAAAACAAAACATAGCATCTTATGTTTATTCAACAACATCAGTTCAACATAAAAATAATAGAATAGAAATAACACGGAGTTCCCCCGAGTGCTACGTATCAGAGCAAATGATACCATACTTGAACTAACGGCTACTAACTCTTCCTTCTTCATTACCTGCACATTACCACTATAAAGGCAACGAAGAAAACAAGTAAATGGTGAGATATCAAACCATATAATTGAGATTATGATAAATAATATATAGTTTAAAATCATATAATATCACCATTCTGCGATCACGTGACTATTCAACACTAACACACAACTATTCCATAACAACGTACGATTATTCATAATAACGTAATCCAATACAACAACATATATAAACCTGCAACATGAACACCAACAACAACAACGTACAACTTAAACAACAACAACAACAATAACGACAACAACAACTTAATCAACAATTCGAATGCGACTCAACTATGCAAATGCATATGGATCCATCGGAGTATAACTCCCAACGTAAACAGATGCCAGTAATTCTGAGGCATCAAGGCGTAAGCCTTCAACATAAACAACATGCCCTTAACGGCTTAACTTGGTTTTGCCCCTCACGGCTCAACATAATATGCAAATGTATGTATGCGATGAAATTAAATAGCATACAACAACAACAACATAATCCACAACAGAAACTAACTTACAACATATTCATTTTGCCTCTTATGGCCAACGTAATCAACAACAACAACAACAACATCAACCATCAACCTTAGCTATCATAGCCTCTACAACAACGTTCAACAAAAACGACAACAAAGTATTCACTTACGGAAACTACAACCAATCATCCAAAAACTTACCTACTGTACCTAAAAACATTATTATAGGCTAATTCATGATTCTAGCTTCCCAATGGTCCAAACGACATCAAAATCGGAGTTACGGTCGCGAAGATACGACCAAAACAATTTTCCAGAATTATTCCTCTGTTTTTATTCAGTATGAGCCAATACAAAACTCCATGCATCAATACAAAACCCACTTATATCGACGCATACAGCGTATGAGTCGGCTCATAGCTTTTCAAAATTCTATTTTTCCACTTTCCTTCAGTATGAGTCGATGCATGGCTCTCATGTGTCGATCCAAAGCCATCTTGTATCGATTCAAGACTCGTATGAGTCGATACAAGCAGTGTAATTTTGCCCTATGAGTCGACCTAAGACCCTTTATATCGATGCAAGAGTTTTTCCGGCCCTTGGTTTTCAAATTCATCAAACATGTATCGATACATAGGTACATGTGTCGATTCATACTGCATCCTAAACACCAAAAACCATATTTTCACAATTGCACACGATTCAATTGGTTTAATTTTAATCCGTAACAACAACAATTCACATGACAACAGAATTACTCATGATTTTTAATTAGTATTATCAACATACACATAATAACAACAATTACATATTATTTTCGATCAACAATGACAATACCTACGAAATAACAACGTTCCTATAACACAATTTGGGATTTTCTACGGTTAATCACATCGACTGACACAACCTAGCGATTCATACATCCCAAACTACCTATTGCCCATCATATCCCAAATTATAGAGCAAGAACCCCACCCTTATCTTGGATTGAAGGTTGCTCTAAGAATTCTTGATCGTTCCACTTTTCTCCATCAAAATCCTTGTTCCTCTTTGGTTTGCAGTTTCTCTTTTCACGATCTATTCTCCCAAAAGCCAAAACCCTTATTCTTTACTGCAACCTAATTTCCTTCTATTCTTTTATTTATTTTTAATCCAATACTAATAATAAAAATATAATTACTATTATTCCTCAATAGGCCTATTTCTTACACCTCCCAAGTTCTTCATACAACCACACAACAACCAACCCAATACAATTAAATCAAAAATAGTCCATTAATAATATTATTCTTAATATTATTCCTTCGATCAAACTGATTATCGCTCAACTATTAACTTAACCGCTCAACCATCATGTTAACCCAATAATAAAATACTTCAATAATTTAATTAACTAATTAATTAAATTTGGGGCGTTACACCCATTACGTTAGTCCCCGAGCAGTAGCGAGCAAACTATCAACTTATTGTGTCAACCTCAGAGCAATAATAAGTTATTCAAGACCACATCATTCCCCAACAAAGGTTTATTTCCTCAATACGATTCACATGATTCAATCCCCCAACTTATTTCCATCCCTAGCCGAATGTTATCCCAAGGATTATCATTCCCCCAGTAAAATAAGTGTCCACACTTGAGACTTGGTCAGATAGTGCATCAGAGGAATCTACATCTCTTTTATTCCCAATCAAGATCCTCAATGGTCATTTCTTCATCCCTAAGCAGAAGCCAAAGATCCCCAGCAGAATGTTCCCATCTTCTTCCAGATGGATATGTTTTGAAATACCATAACATTTGCATTCATACATCATTTATAAAAGTCATAACATGTACATACATCATTCTCGTTTATTTCGAGAGTATCATTACACATTGCATGCATCATGATGTGCATAAAGTTAACCTTATCCTTTCAGATTAAATTCATAAACAGTCGAAAGTTATCCATTAAATTCCAAACAAAAGGTCAAGGATTAATGCCCGAAACAAGATAGGGAAACTATCTATGCGACTGAGCCGGTATGAACTCCCAAAATAAGACGCGTTTACCAACAAACAGTTTGTAGATCAATTCTCGAAACAAGACGGGGAGACTAATCTACACAATCAAACGGTATGAATTCTTGAAACCAGATGGGTTTACCAACAAAATAGCAGGCCATGATTAATTCCCGAAACAAGACGGGAAACCATCCATGTGACTAGCCAGTATGAATTCCCGAGACAAGACGGGTTTGCCAATGAAGCGAATTGTAGATCAATTCCCGAAACAAGACAGGGTGACTATCTACATCCTGGCAAGTATTTATCTAAGATAAAACCAAGACGAAGGTTTACTCTGACTCTCCTATCGATAATTATCCTGGATGGCATCTATAAGCCTATCTCCTACTACACGTCGTCATCTCTCTAGATGTCATCTATAAGCCCATCTCCGGCTACGCGATGTTATCTCTCCATTTGTAGATTGCTGCATATCTGGTTAAAAATCAACGCATACGAATAATTTCATTCAAAGACGATCGTGGGACACATTCCTCTTCCGAGAAAGCTATCATGAAGAGCACCCTTCCGAATGAAGTCTAGTGTACGACTCATTCCATAACATTAATTTCTCCAAGTGGAATCCCTAAGCCCATTCTAGTATATCATCATCTGATGACTTCGTTCTGTACACCAGCGAGTGCAAATTTCAGGGGTACTCGAGTGTTCAATCATCTTCTACCTTTAGGTCATGAAAGGTATGCATACCAATCTAACCCCTCAGGTACAAGAGGATTGAATAGGGGCAACTATTATACCCCAAAATTTTCCCTCCTATTTTTGAGATCAAGATACATCTCCATACTCAAGAACTACTCAAGGGTTGATCCCACAAACCCTCTCCTAAGCAATCAACCCATAACTAGGGTTTTGCTTCTCTCAAGACAAAGAGGAGTTATAATGGCTCAAGTGGTTATCATGCCTCCTCATATGCTTCAAAACATCCTCATATCAAATTCAAGCCTCATAGCCCAAGTTTGCTTAGTCAATTGCTCAAATGTTTTAAAAATCAGTTGTATTGGACAAAAAGTCAATTGTGGTCAACATGTAGTCAAACTTCACCATTTTTGGTCAAGGGTTGATAATGATTCATCAAGAAAATTCAAGAAATGATCAAAAGTCAAAAGTTTTTAAATTAGGGTTTCTTAAGGAAAAGTCAACAGAACTTTGACCAAGCATAACTTTCACATACTTCATCACAATTTTTTCCTACAAAGCTCATTTTAAAGGGAATTAAATTATCTACAACTTTGTCTCTCATAAGTTTTGCCCAAAAATGCTTCATTTGAGAGATATGGGTCAAGACATTATAGGTCCTTTCAAAAGTCAACAAAAAATCATCTTTTTCCAAAGAAGTGTACATGAGCATGGAAGCTTCAATGAAGATGAAACCAAAAGGATCTTTTAGAAGACATCTTAAGCTTTCTAAAAAGTCTAAGATCATTCTCAAATGATAAAAACTGAGCAAGTTATGGTTTGAGAGAATTTGGAAATTTTGAAGAAGTGTATGAAGAAAACATTGATCAATCTTGAATTTTTGTTTCCAAATGGACCTAGGTTTTTATGATCTAAACTTGTTCCTAATGTGACCCATGACCTCTAAGCTCAATTAAACGCCCTCCTTTCATTTATTTAATTTATTTTTGAATTAATTTATTAAAATTTAAATTTAAATTAAAATAAAATGCAAGGAAAGGCTTAAGGGCGTGTGGGCTTGTTATTCAAGTATCTCGAGGACCAAGGAAGTCCATGATAGCTGGAAAAATCATGCAAGAAGAGATTGGCACGAAATTGAGCAATTTTGGAAATATTTGCATTTAATTTTCAATCAAATATTTTCTCCATCAATGCAATATATTCTTGGAACAAATCTTAACCTAATTCAGTCTCTTATATATGTACAAGGATTCCATATACTTGGAACAAATTTTTGCAGCCTCAAGAACCCTATCAAGAGTTTGAAAAACCGTGGAGAAGAAGCAACTTGCAGTCAAGGTTCTTGATTGATTCAAACCAAACAAAGTCTCAAACTACATTCCTTGATCCTCTCTGAAGCATTCCAGATCGTTACAAGGTATCAAAACACCCAGGAACACGATATTGCACATCACGGTTTGCATCCTTTTACTCAATCGAATTTCTAAATTTATGCATCATAAATATGTTTCGATTGTATATTTATACTTAGAATGATGTTTTCAAGCTTTCTGGATGGTTTGATTTGAGTTTAAGTGTAGGTATGAAGAAACACCATTGTTAGGGTTCTAAGCTTTCAATTTAGGGACCTTAGGTTAGAGGAAAAATTGGCCAAAATCAAGGGCAACATTGAATTCAGAAGGGAATTTTCAGTCGATCTATGCCCTTGGTTGAAATTTATAATTCGTATTTTTTGAGTTTTGAATTATGCAGGGATATAGTGACGAAGACAGACGTCGATATAGGCTTACCGATGGAAAAGCCGTGGGTAAATTTCCTAGAAAAATTCAAATTAGGGACGATGAACAGGATCGCACGCATTTTCTTTTTTTTAAAAAAAAATAATTTTTCAAATTTATTTTCATATATATTATTTTGATTCGTTTCCATGACAGATAAGCATCATAGCTCAGTTGGCAATGGAGGCGTGCTTGTGACTCAGAGGTCCTGGGTTTGATCCCCAGGCAACCTCTATTTTTATACCATTTTCTTTACCAACCTATTTTTTCTTGTTTTTCTTTTAATTTATTTTCTTTATTTTAATTCTTTTCAAATATTTTTTAAACTATCACAAAAAACCCTAAAAATAATTTTCTTTTTAGAATTAGGTCAATAAAATCTTTATTTAATTTTTGACACAAAAATGTTTAATTTTTCTTTGCATTTTAATTATTTTTCTTAATTAAATTCTAATTAACTTAGAATTAGGGTTTTCTTCATTAAAATCGATTTCTAAGAAACTCAAAAATATTTTCTTTTAGTAATTAGGTTTTAACATTCTCCTAACATTTAAAATGTTTTTTTCTTATTTATTTATTACTTTATTCTTATTTAAGTTCTAGAAATCGATGTATAGGTCGCAAGAATATTTTTGTAATAGTGTAGATTTACTTTTCTCGCACATTTACTTTTCCGCACCTCCTATTATGTAACTGCCCCAAAGCCTTGTAATAGCGTAGAATATTTACTTTCTGCACCTTTACTTTCCCGCAAATATTAATTGTTTAGATGTATGCTAATTAGGATTGTATGGAAAGATCTAAAACGAATTTAGATAACCCTAATCAAGATAAATATCTGAATTGAATCAATTGCACACTTGCACCTCTAGGGTATCCTCTCTTGTTGCCTTCGAATAAACATGGTCATGTCCTTGAATGTAGGGATATCATTAGCAAAGACGCTTACGAATAACATCATCATAGTCCCTTCGGTATAAAGATCATAGTCCCTCAATGACCCTCGATGTTGCCTACAAATATATGATCTCGTACCTCGGTTGTTGCCTACGAACAAGTGATGATCGTCCCTTCGAAATGCTAAGGTATACTTACAATGTTGCCTTCAATGACCATTCGATGACCCTACGCTTGCCCCTTCACATCCAACAGATAGAGTTACCTACCAACTAATGGTATGGATAGCACTGTCCTAAAGGAGAAGGAATACAACAAGAATGACCTCCTGAGTGGGTAATAAAACTCTTAATTTCTTGCTCAAACAAATTAAATAATTTTCACACCTCACACTGTTTTCAAAAATACTTTCAAACCAACACTTTGAATACATTCATACGAAAATCATTACAGAGTTAAACTTTCGAAATATTTTCAAACACTTCGCGTACATTCTTGAGGACTGATACAATAATCATTACAAAGTTAAATCAAAATATTTTCAAACAAATCAAACACACACACATAGCAAGTTTTCAAAAGGTGAGTTAAGCAATTAAGAGCTCGTAGATAACTACAGATGGAAAGGGTGATAACACTTTCCCTTTTTATAATTACCCCCCGAACTCAGAATCAATAAAAGGTTTTTCCTACTCCTTTCACCTTTCCTTTATTGGATAAAAGAAAAGTCAGTGGAGACTCTTGCTAACCGCAACATTTGCGATAAAGCACAAAACAAACAAGTCACTTCTCCCACCGTGTTACACCTCCACCCTGCTGTACTTTACTACATCATCTGACTCCACTAATGTCACACCCTTTTACGCCAGATTGGAAATTTTAGAATGTACATCGGGTATGATCCACAACATTACATCTGAACTACCCTAAAGATCCAAGTGGTTCTTCACTTTAGCATCACCAGGTTCACTACCATTATAGCAAGTTAAATGAAATCGCCAACACGTTTCCTCAACTGCTGAATAACTTGTATTTCCTCCCCTGTCAAGACGAAAGAGGGCATATGGACCTCAATATGAGTCAGGTTTCTACTGAAATTTGATAAAATGGCTTCTAATGAGTCGTATGAAGAAAAGGCGGAATCATCATATTAGGATATCACTTCTTAACATATACGACATGAGCAAGGGCGGAAGATGAGAATTAGGGGATTCCCAATTCCCAAAGTAGAAGAAGTGCTACTCTTATAATCTCTCACTAACTTAACAGTATTATCACTCATCTTGACTAGAAAACATGAAATGCTGGAGAAAAAGCTTGAGTTTAGAGTGGTAACTAGGTAGGTGAAATTGATGGAGCAGAGTGAACAAAGAAAGTAGAGACTTTGATCAAGGAATTGCAATCGTCCTTATTAGTGCTCTTAGGAAATAAGAGAGAAGATGTTAGTAAGACAATGAAACAAAAAATCTTAAATAGCAGAGATCGCGGAAAGTTGCCAAAGCGCTCAACTCCCACTGTTTATAGGTGAAAGAAGTTGAACGTCCCAACTCAGCTAGGAAAGGGAATTATGAAATCAATAGTTGGAGTCTTCATTGGGAATACATGCACACTCGAGTGCACTCAACTTCACCATAAGTCGCGCCATGCCCTAACTTGTCGTGTCATCACATGTGCCAAGACAAGGTAATGAAATGTTTCAGGATGAAAGTGAATTTAATACACTTGTTCCCCACAACTTTTTCAGTTGACTCCAAGCATTTTAGTTTAGCTCACACCGAGTAGTACCCTAGAAGCCAGCCAAAATCACTAAAGGTTTCCCTAGCTCACTTAGTTCCTGACAAAGCCTTAGGGGAAACTGTTCAGGGCCACAACTATATGCACAAATAACTAAGGTGTAACTCATCTCAAATCCACACCACTATACTCAAGGTATATAAGTTTGTTCACACGAAAAACAATGTACATTATGATCTCCACTTTTCACTACACTAATCTTAAATCTTGAAATGAATTAGGCGTTGGAGTTCTAATCTTTTAGGTCCACCACCCCATGGGAGTGCTAACCATGCAAGTCCACCCTGCGTCGTCGTAACAAAGAATGACACAACCAATTCAAGTTTATCAATTACATCCAATTCTAATTCTTAAACGGAACAAAAAGTAAAATCTATTTTAATTTGAACCTTCTAATTAAAATTTAGCGATCAATAATGTTCCAAATGCTTGAATGAGTCGACCATCTGATTGCACTAAATTCTACTATTTTCTAAAAATGCATGTTTTTTCTTTCGCCAGCACAATATCATATTTTTTAGGTCACCTTTAATTTTTTTTTATAATTTAAAGAGAAGTAAAAATTCAACTTTAATTTAAATAGTCTTGTGCTCATGTCCATGTGAGCTGTTATTATGTAACTTTTGATTTCAGACTTTGACTCTATACATTATAAACACTTTAAAAATGTGATATTTTTGTTGCACATATTTTAATTCTTTTTGAACAAATTATTTTTTAATTTTAATATTTTTTATCATTTAAACAAATTAAAATTTTCATGTTATTTTTTTAATAATATAACTTTATATATTTTTAAAATTATGAAATACTCCACCCCAATTTAGTTTTTCTAAATATACTACCCATCCGGGAGGTATGAATGAGTGAGGAGAGTGAGTAAATGTCTATACCATTTATTAAAATGGGATAATCTCAGTGCACTATTTGTGGTAAGAGATAACCAAACGACTTTATCTTTAACATGCGCACACAAAACATCAAGGTGAATAATAATAGCTATGACTCACATGTGAGCTATTGTTGGTTCCACTATTCAACACGAGCGCCATAAATAATTGTATTATTCATTTCTTAAACTTGAAGGTTGGTTTGTCCTTATCAATCTAAAATAAAATATCTATCCATCTGTAAATAAAAATAGCCCACTGTTTTGTTTTGGTGTTTTCTTCATGTATTTTCTTTTGTTTATCTACACACGCTCCTCTAAAATTGTTCATTTAATAACGTGAGAGAGGTTGAATTTAATCAACCAAGTTAAATTTCTAATATAAGTTTATATTAAAATTAAATTATATAAAAACATTTTGTCAAGTTAGTTGATAATCATACAGAAAGTTTGATTACAAGATGTAAATTCGAATTTATATTTGTTAGAAATTTACTATATGATAAATTTTTATCAATTTTGATGAATAAGATTATTATCACTACATAATAATAAAACAAATTATAAAAAAATAGATTTTCTGCAGAATTTTTCTCTAATAACAAATTGTAGAAAATTTTCAATTATAAGAACACTCAATTTAAGTTGGTTACAAAAATACTATTCATAATCGAGCTTGTCTTCTCACTAAGTCAAAAAATTCAAAATTATAAAAAAAAATACAAAATATCTATTTTTGACCTAACTCAAATCTATCTATCTATAGATATAAATCAAATCTATGTAACAATACTTACATCATTTCCTTACAACTCGACATATTTTTTAGAATATTCGCATTATAATTTCAACAATATTCACATTCAAATGCATCTTACTTTGATTATTCAATTAGAATAAAATCTAAAAATAAATTTGTTATACATGCTCCTAAAATATATAATATAATTCATTCATTTTGTTAAATATTTTGGAAAAAGGATTTTAACATTTACTATTCAAATGGCATTTGTTAAAATTATTTGAAAAGAAAAGTACTTTAAAAAATAATTAATTTTATTTTAGTTAGGTTTGTGTAAACATTTTTTTATGAAAATCTTATTAGAAAAATGACTTTTAATCATTTTTTATATGTAAATGAAGTGATTTTAGAATTTAATCTTTAGTGGTATGTTCAATTAAACAATATTAATTTTTCAGTTAAATTAGTATTTGCTGATATTTTTAAAATTTTAAAATTTGTTTTTAAGTTTTTGAAAAAAATAATTTTTTAGCCAAAGAAAGAAAAATACAAAATATACAAAATCTATTTTTCTAAAGAATCTTTAAAAATTATATAAATTTTTATATTAAAATAGTTTTTTTTGTCAATCTTTGTAAATAATTTTTGCCAATTATTGTACAAAAATTATATCAAGGAAAGGATTGCTTTTATTATACAAAATGGTTAATTACTTATAAATTAATTTTATTATATCATTATAGTATCATTTTTAATGATTAAAAATCCATGGAAAGGATAAGAATTGCTTTTATAAACCTTAAAATTTATTTCTTAAAATCCCCAAACTCCACATGTGTAGCATATTTCAATACTAAAATACAATTATAATCTATAGATTAGTTAACTTGTTGTACAATAATTTTAGATGTGTTTTGTAGGGTTTATAGTAGAAGACTGGTAGATAAATTATCATTAGAACAAACAAATTAAACAACCAAACAAAAGCATAATGGCACTATGTGACTACCTCTCATCTTCCAACAAGTTAACCATGGTTAACTTTTAACCCTAGGTTAGTTAACACAAACAAAAAAAAAACATTAACCTTAGTTATCACAAAAAAACATTAACCTTAGTTCGTTTGTTTACACTTTTGCAGCAGTTACAATTTAGAACTTCAGAGTTAGAAAGCCAAACGCCGTTGTTCTTTCTCTCTCTAACATCTCAAAATTGTTTCAGTTTTTTTTTTCTTTCATTCTCACACCTTCATTTCATTGCATAGGAAAAAAAACAATAAATCTTTTTTCTTTGTTTTGAAACATGTTTCATGTCTCAGTTAATTATGATGTTTGTTTTGCCATTGTTGTTGCGTCAATAGCGGTGTCTTGTTTCCTCTCTGGTCTTTCATGAATTTATGATTTCTTGGAGGGAATTTTTAGAATCTGTAATTGGTTTTATTTAGATCTGAGATTGGTTGTATTGTTGAGAAGTGCTTAAATTTTAAGTTGTGGGTTTGGTTAATTTTTTTGTGGAAAGTTGAGATTTTTTTTGGATTTTGGTTTCTGGGTTTTGTTTATAAGATGAAGATTGAAGTGGGTTTAGGAGGAAATGGGTTATGGAATGAAGATGAAAAAGCTATGGTGGTTGAAGTTTTTGGTGTGAAAGCATTTGATTACTTGGTTACAAAATCAGTTTCTAATGAGAATTTGCTGATGGCTATTGGAAGTGGTGAGAATCTTCAAAACAAGCTTTCTGATCTAGTTGAAAGATCCAACGTTTCGAATTTCAGTTGGAATTATGCGATTTTTTGGCAAATTTCTCAGTCAAAATATGGTGATTGGGTTTTAGGTTGGGGAGATGGGTGTTGTAGGGAACCAAAGGAAGAAGACGAGAGAGATATAGGAATGAAAAGTGTGGTTTGTTTGAATTCTATTGAGGATGAAAAGCAACAGAGATTGAGGAAAAGGGTGTTGCAGAAGCTTCATACAACATTTGGTGGTTCTGATGAAGACAATTATGCCTTTGGATTGGACCGAGTTACCGATACGGAGATGTTCTTTCTTGCTTCAATGTATTTCTCTTTTCCTAATGGAGATGGTGGACCAGGTAAGTGTTTTGCATCTGGGAAGCATTTGTGGTTGTGTGATGCATTGAAATCTAGTAGCTCTGATTATTGTGTTAGGTCTTACTTAGCTAAATCGGTTGGATTTCAAACTATTGTTTTAGTTCCTACTGATTTAGGTGTTGTTGAATTGGGTTCTGTTAGAATGGTAGATGAAAGCTTTGAGTTGTTGGACAAGGTTAAATCTGTGTTTTCGACACAATCTTCGCTTTCTAGGGTTAAGTCGATTTCGTCGTTGGATGGAAGAAGAGGTGAGAATGAGAATGATAACGGGGATGAGAATGAGAATGCCCCTTTTTCGTGTTTGAAAGTTGGCGAGAGTATTAAGAAGAACGATATTAGTAATGGTAATCTTCATCTTCGGCCGAATAATAATCATAGTAGAGTAGAGGTGATTGGAAATCCGAAGATTTTCGGGCAGGATTTGAATTCGGTGACACATTTTCGGGAGAAACTTGCTGTTAGGAAAATGGATGAGAGGCCATCATGGGGAGTCCGTCCGAATGGGAATGGAATTAGTTTTCCGAACAGCATTCATGGTTCGTCGGGTTGGAGGGCAAGTCAAGTTGTGAGGCAGCATGTGCCGGCCGATGTTTTTGCTCCTAGGCCTTCCACGAGCAATGCGCCCGAGCTAGCCAATGGTGGTGGGAGGCATGATTTTGTGCTAAACAACTATCAACAGCAACGGAAGGCGCAGATGCAAATTGATTTCTCCGGAGCCACATCAAGGCCTTCTGTGAGATCAATCGTTGGTGAATCAGAGATTTCTGACGTTGAGGCCTCTTGCAGGGAGGATGCACCGAGTCCCTCCGACGATAGGAGGCCGAGGAAGCGTGGTAGAAAGCCAGCAAACGGAAGAGTAGAACCTCTTAATCACGTGGAGGCAGAGAGACAAAGACGCGAGAAGCTAAACCAGCGTTTCTACGCCTTACGAGCTGTTGTGCCGAATATCTCCAAGATGGACAAAGCATCTTTGTTAGGAGATGCTATCGCATACATCAACGAGCTTCAAGCAAAACTCAAGACAATGGAATCCGAAAGAGAACAACTCGCAACCACTTCCAGAGACGGATCATCATCAGCATTACCAACAAACTCTAGACCGGAAAATCATCAAAGCAAAACTCCCGAAGTCAACATTCAAGCTACACAAGAAGGCGTCATCGTAAAGGTCAGTTTCCCTACTGATGTTCATCCTATTTCAAAACTCATCCAAGCATTCAAAGACACCGAAATCACTATCCTCGAGTCCAAACTCAATGCAACAAACGACACTGTCTTCCACACATTCATAATCAAGTCCCAAAAATCCGAGCAGCTTACAAAGGAGAAGTTAATTGCCGCATTTTCCAAAGAATCAAACTCCTTATAGCCATAGTCCATACTCATCATGATACATAGAGAAGAACCAAAACATTTGCATTTTTTCTCATCAGAAATTTTGCCATACAAAAGAGGATCTAAACACAAAATGCAGTGTGATCTAGTGAAGTAGAGAATAATAGGCAATATCTCCTATTAACCATGTAGCATAGCAAATTTATGTTTTTGTCTATAGTATTATACACATTTTATTTATCATCATCATCATAAGTATTATTCCTTGCAAGGTTCATTGTTTTGTTTAGTTTTAACCAATCTAAAGCATTCTATTTTGAGTTAGAGGTTCATTTTTGTCTTTCATCATGTTCTTTTTCTTGTATTCCACCAAGTTCTGTGCATAACAGCAAAATATTAGTTAACTGTTTACTTGTCATTTGTTTCATTTTAGGGATAACAACATGCTCTCTATTTTTAGAGGAATATTGTGTTCTTGGGAAATTTCTGAGCTGTAATAACAATATCTTTTATCATTTTCTACTAGAAATGCAAGTTTCTTATAAAATGTACAAGCTACTCTAAAGAAAGAGTTTCAACCAATTAGGAAAGAAAAGATTCTTACTTTAATCATGTAAATCTTATTGATCTTAGTCGTTGATTTAAATTTTTGCGACTCACATTACATCTGATTTGAGATCAGATGACCATGATTAATAAACGTGTCACACATTAGTGCATAGAATTCAGTTTCGTGTATCTGCATGGTGACACAATTGTTGATCATGATCGTCTGATTTCAAATCAAAGGTGAAATGAATGAATCCGAATAATTGATTGAACTAGTGTTTTATAATTTTCACTTTTAAATTTACCTCTTTTTGCTTGGACAAGTGAAATGTTTGTGTTTCATTTGTTTGTATGAAAATGGAAAACAAAAAAGAAAAAAAAGAAGGGACTGACAAACTTTTGCATACTAGATTCTTGGTCGCAATCTAATCACAACTTCACTAACTGTAAATAGATTCTAAAGTACAATTTGGTTATTAAAAAGAAGAAAATAAAAGTAGGCACAAACACTTAAATTGTAAGCATTCCCTTTGTTGTTTTTCCTCTTTCTATAAAGAGTTTGAGGTATCTAAACCCTAAGCTAAACATTAAAAAAAAATGTAAATGTGTCACATAAAATCTGTAAAGTCTATTCAGTTGTAAATGATTGTAGACGAGAAATAAGATAAAATCGAAATACAAGTCCTATATTGCAAAATGAAATAGTTAGGAGTACTGCGGTGCAAAAGTGGATAATTATGAAAAATTTATGTGGTCCTATTTTATGTGTGGCTGCATCGTGTCACTCGTGTTTTCAATTTAATATTTTTATGAAGAGTGATGTTTGAATAAGTCAAAGTTCACGTGCTTAGTTATTTTGCTCCAATGAGATTTGAGATGAGGAAGAACATGTGGTGCACGTGTCTCGTTGTGTATTTATGGGAGGAAATGAAATTTAGGAGATTAGAGAAAATAAACGACATGACATGGGAAAGAGTGTGTGAGGGGAAAGAGCGTGTGACACAACGTAAGTAGGAGTGGTAAGTTGTCGTTTTTGTTTGTGATGCAAATTTTGGCAAGGTTGTGTCAGATTTATATGGACTTGTTGTAAGATATTTTTCTTTGTGGGTTGTGAATATCTTTTTGGTGGATAATATACACTAGTACTAGTAGGAGTTTTCCTTAACTTTTGGTGAGTTTTTGATAGTAAATTTATCTAAATATATTATGTTTTTAAAAAAATAAAATTATTAGAACAAAATTTGTAAGGTGTTTGTGATTGAGTTTGGATTAGTTTTGAAGTAAAAAGTGATAGTTAGATCTAAAGATCAAAATAATTTCCTCAATATTTTGAAATGAGTGTTGTTCAATATTTTTAAACTTTAATTAAAATACAATAATGTTTATAAATATTATTGAACTTTTATTAAACTATTTTCTAAAAAATAGTAATGTCAATATTTTTTTAGAAGAGAAACACGTTGAATGTTACATCAAAAGATATGAGAGAAACGTTGAGAAAAAGGCTATAGACAATAAGGAGTGGACGTCTAGCAATCATGACTCGTCGTAGTAACAATATAGAGACTATTATACCTCGCTTGTCAGCGACATAGTGACTTTCAAGTGTAGAAGAAGACTTACGAATAATTTACACTTATAAATACTCGTCGTGAGCAGATATGACGTGGAATTTTCATACCCATGACATTTCTTCTTCATCAACCCTTAAGTCTAACATTATGAGACTTAAACCCATAAAATGGTGTAAATATCACAAGGTCAAAGGTCACCACATAGAGGACTTTTACCAGTTGAAGAAGAGGATTAAGCTCATCCAAAAAGGTCACTTAAAAAGTACGTTCTAGGTGGCTCCCACTAATCATCAGGTGACTTCAGACCTAAAGGATGAGATTCCTATGAAGCCATAGGTCTAAAAAGGCAAAGAGCCAAACATAGGAGACGAAGATAGGCCAATATGTCATACCTTCAACACTATATCAGGAGGGTGTATTGGGGAGATGAGACTAACTTTGCTCGTATGAGACATGCTTTCTAATCAAGGAAGACATGTTGCATGAGTTGTAAAGAACAAAATGGCCACATTGTTCTAAAGGATCATGGATTTATCAGGTATGGCGTTAAGGAAAGCTCATAGGACTTGGTAGATTTAGTGTCGTATTTTAGTTAGTTATTTTATCAGTTTAGTTGATTAAGATGAGGTGTCACCTCTGCCAAATGTATACTTTCTTTTAAGGACATGGTTTGCTTGTAGTAATGAAGTGACATTCTTTTCCCTTGCATGGGCAATATTTTTGATGAGTTTCCCCTTGTTTTTAAAAATTTGTGTACACCTTTTGTTTGAATTTTGCATGATATATGTGAATGGAATGTTGGATCCTCAATGAGGAATCCTTATCGGCCTAGTGACAATTGAGTGTTAGATCCTTAATGAGGAATCATTGTTGTCCCAATGGAAATAGAGTATTGAATCCTTAATGAGGAATTATATCCGCCCAAGTAGCAATTGAATGTTAGATCTTCAATGAGAAATATGTGTTGCAAAAGTGGCAAATGAATGTTGGCTACTTAATAAAGAATCCTTGCCACCTGAGTGGCAACTGGATGTTGGATCCTCAATAAGGAATTTTTGTTGTCCAAGAGGCAATTAAATGTTGGATGCTTAATGAGGAATCCTTGTCGACCCAATTGAAAAGGAATGTCGAATCTCTTATAGGAATTCATGCCACCCTTGAAAGTAGTCGCACAATGATCCCTAAGCGAAGTAGTTTTACCAAGATTTTTTTTAAAATACTAGGGCGCCTTAAAGGCTCTCTCGAGCGATACATTTCAATAGAAAACTTAAGCATACATAAGTATAAGAAAATCACCTAAAGGCGCAAAATATTGCATTGATATAGCCTCGAAGGGTGAGATTATAGTAAATCCAAAAAGGCAAGATTAAAAAAACCTCGAATGATAAAATTACATAGAAGCCACTAAGGGCGTGATGAGTGAATCCCAAGGGGAGGACTTCGGGGTCATTGACTATATTCCTAAGGTTGTCCTTATTTTTTTCAAGATCTCATCGCGAAGGACTTCCTCAACGAGAATCTTATCCATCTCAACATGGGTGCAAACATGCTCAACTGGAATGCACATCTCTGAAGATGAAACACCCATCTTAAGAGGCGCACCATCCTCTTCGTCCAAAAGTTGTTCGTCCCAAACGACTTTGAACAAATCCAACCGAGTTAGGTTCTTGTAGGGCAGAGGAATACCACTTATTCTCTGGCTCGCTTCAAGTACTAGTCCAAGGTGTAACATCCCATTTCTACCCAACGAATAATAATAAAATCAGAGTTCCAAAATTTCAACACACATATGGGATTACACACTTTCAACTTAAAAACAACGACTATTAATCACATATATGAAAAATACATAACACTTAAATTTGGATGAACCGATAACAACTTGTTTAGTCTTTAAAACAAATCAACTTTTAATATTAAGCAGCATATTCACAACTTTTAACTTCAATAAAATTAACATATTTACCAACTTAAAACAACTTTAAAACAACAAGTACTTAACGAAAACAACATAAAATTCAGAAACGGAAATAAAGTCAATAACAAAGCAACAAGCGTTCATTCCCCCGAGTGTTACGTATATAAGTGACGACACCGACTCGAACTAATAAAGGTAGACATGCTTTATTCTGGGTTACCTGCACGTTACCAACATAGGGGTAACATTCAAACAAAAGGGTGAGATATCAAATAATATAATCAGATGTATGATAAATAATATATTAGAATTGACTCATGCAAAATCACCACTTCCCAGCTTTTCAACAACGTTTATCACAACAAAATCAACATACGATATAACAACTATTTCATCGTCATAACAACTCAAAAATACGACCAGAAATGCGACTCGCTATAATGCACATGCATATGGTATCAGTCGTAGCAGAACTCCCAACTTAAAAATTTGCCAATTAATAGAGGCAACAACAAGGCATAAGCCTTCAACTTCAACTTTTTTGCCAATCCAGGCCAACTTAATAGAGCATGAGCTCCCAACTTATTATTCTATGCATGCGACAACAACTACAATATCAACCATTTAACAACAATACAACAACTACTTAACAACAATTTGACACAGACAATGAGCCTACAACTTAATCTTGCCAATAAATAGAGGCAACATAACAACACAACAACGATCAGTAACAACAACATAACAACAGTGATAAATCAACAACAACTCGACAATAATTCAACACCACCTGCAAATTCACATATTACAACAAGGTATACAATGCACCATATCAACCAAATATACTACAATGTTCCGTGTAATTATTCGGACAATTCAACTATACCCGGCTAAATAATTTTCTGCTAACTTACCAACATTTTCTACTTTGCACTACTCTTATTAACTCCATACTCTAATGTTAGTTTAATCTACTTTTGTTATTAACTTAATAAATATTGCTACTAGTCATTGCATTATTCATCTGCTATTTGTAATTCTTATTCTACTAAATAACCAACACTGCTAAATATCTCTATAGAAGGGTTAACATCCAGCCACCAACATATGATCTCAAATACCATAATAAAGTCCAAGTCGTTTGGATAAATTTGAGAGGAAACGACATTTATAGTCATAAGAACCTATTATTTAAATAAAGTAAAGGGAATCAATACCCTTAGATCTTTAACAACTAGGAGATACAAGTAAAAGAAGGGGTTGCATGAGTCAGGAGGGTATTCACACTGGTTTCTTCCGAATAATCACTAGCCTCTTAATTGAAGTTTACTTGTGGGATTGGATACATGAATCCTAGGCCTAGTGTTAAGCTTTGTATGGTTTTGGCATTTGAAATGATAAGAAACTGAATTGTAAAGAAATAACGAGTAGAAAACGAAATAAATTGCTAAAAAAGAACAAAGACAAGACTTTGAAACTTAAAAAGGATATAAATTTCTTAGAACTAAGATTGGACACATGAATACATTTTTCTAGAATCGACTCGTTTCTCTCAAGCGCTGGTACTTTGAATGTTTTCCTTGAAATGTTACAAAGATGCGACCTCTAGAACTGAATACAAATTTTGCTTAAATAGTTATAAAATTTTACTGTTATCTAAAGGTTAGACCATTTGTAGCCTGCCAACTACCAGATTCATGTAAAATTGCCTCTGCCACTTTCCCCACGTTCTTGACAATCGTTTTTGTAAACTGCTGTTTTAACTACCTGTATGTTAGACTGGGCTTCAACAAGATTTTTGATATAAAATTTATCTAAGTCATTTTAAGCTTCTATTCGATCCATTAGGTTGGTTCAATTGGGATTTTTTGTCAAGTCCAAAACCTTCGACGATACTTAACTTCGACGCCCTTACTTCAATAATTTTGTCTTCGCCTTATACCTTTTTATTTGGTTTCGTCCTTTTAGAACACTTGTCACCATTTATGCCCTGGTCGAAAATTCTTGGCTAATAAATTTCCCCCCAAAAGGCCAATTTTTTTACTGAGATTATCTCCGATTAAGAAAGCTTGCGTTTTCCCTTCTGCTGATTTTCAACAACTTGTTTGCTTTGCTGACGTCATTGGAAATGATGACTATTTCATGTGTTGCAATTCCCAAAGACACTACATCACTCCTCGCGATTACCTATAATCCCAAGCTTTTCCACTTCAAAGGAAACAAAACAATCACCACTAGTTTTTCTAACCGACCCTTGTTCACCATCAGTGGCATTAACTTAGCCTATAAATGTTTTCTTCCTCCATTTTGAAACATCATTTGTTTAAACTCAAACTAAGCCACAATAATCTCTGGTCGAATTATACATGTGTTCATGTCATTAGGATCAAACACTTTATTATAGTCCATGATGTTTCTAGCCTGACCATTGCTAATGTTAATTGTAACATTCCAATTTTTATTAGCTATTTTATTCATTATTTTATTTATTTAATTATTATATGGCGTAATAATTATTTAATTATTTAATTTTGTGATTATGTGTTAATTATGTTATTTAGGTTATTAGGTGTCTTAATGATAAAAATAACTAATTGGGCCTAATAATTAGAAATAGAAGTAATAAGGAGATGTAAGTTACTAAGCCCAATAAAAGAATACTAGATAGTAAGGGTTATGAGAAAACATAAGTTAGAGGTCTCATTTAGTGAAAAACAAAAGAAGATAAGGAGAGAAGAGATGAGGAGAAATAGGAAGAAACCCTAAGAAGAGAATCTTCAAGAGGTTCTAAGGATAGTGGTGCTTCCCACGAGGATAGTTGAGGAACTTAGTTTGGTTATCCATTTCTTAGGTAGTGAGTCGATGCTCTGGTTATGTACCACCGGGGGGGGTATTTGAACTCATCTTTTTTGTGAAGAGATATTTTTATATTCTCTTGTTTTATTTGTATTTTGAGATATAATGTTAAGTGGCCTTTGTGTCCAATGTTTTGGATTCATACGACTTATGTATTATGAATTTGTTGTTATGATGTTATATGATTATAGTATGGGATATAATCATTAATATTAAGTGAGAAAGAAATTATTCTGTTGTAATATATATAATTTGATGAAGCCTGAAGTTTAAATATATGTTATGGTTTATGACCAGGTGTATGTTGATATTGTTTTGATGGTTTTCTATTATATGGAAAACGACATGTGATGCCCTTTGAATGTTATGCATGTTATTTTACTCTGATTATTTTATTAGTTATTTAGGAATTAGAAAAGGGTGTTACATTAATGATGTCATTGTCTTCCATGGCCATCTTCTTGAGTTGGTTCCTATTCTATGTCAAAAAAGCAAAATAATAGGGCTTCTGGTACGTTTCTAGTAGCTTGAAATGTACTAAGAAATCTGAATGTACTATCGGGTTCATGATCTTCTATGTATACTAGATTCAACAACCTACGCATGGAAAAACTATGCACTCGTCATGTCACCAGAGTACATAAAACGTAAGAAGCTTAAATGCTTGCTTAACATGAAATAATGTTTTACTACAAAATAAAAAATTCATCTTTGCCACACTCCCTGGTAAAGGCGCCAAAAATCCGTTGGTTGAAAATGTATGATGTCACATGCACATATACATGTATGTTTTAAGTAGCAAGTGATAGAATAAATAGTAAGGATGTCGAACCCACAAGGAGTGAAAAATAACTTAGATTGATTTTTTAAATACTATCTTTAGTAAATGAGCATGAGAAAGATAAAAATAGTTTATTACTATCGTAGGTTCATTTAGTATCAAACAATATCAAAATAGTTCAAAGAAAGTAAGTGACTTCAATAATAGAGAGCATGTTGGGCAATTATCCATTAATATAACTTGTCATTTTCATGTACATGATGTGTTATTTCGTTCCATGAAAGGCCATAAAGTGATCTTATAGTGTATCTCTACAACATCACGAACACATACATTAAAGTAAGGGGACAAATCGCCAATCTTTACATGTAGCTTAATGCACGCATAATTTTATTCTAAATATTCTCTATGATTGTAGATCTTTATCTCTAAAGTAGATAATCTAGTGAATATCTATATCCTACTATTTTCAATCACTTTTATCATGAAATCCACTTGTTGTTAGATCTCTCACAATAATAAGATTGTATCTTTTCCTAAGTTGATCAATCAAAGAAGAAGATTTATAGTTTTTTAACACATGATAAAATGAAGCATTAACAACACATCGTTTAAAATAAAATAATACTTTATATTAACTTCACATTGCTCAATCTACAAGGTTTTAGCACATGGTGATCTTAGTACTTACAACAATACTGGTTCCTAAGCTAAACATCCTTAAACACATGGTGAAAAATAAATAAAACCTAAGAGTAACTTCTTCATCTTCTTGCAATGGTTACTCACCAAGAAATGACTTCTCTCATTCCAAATACTAGTAGAAAACACTTAAGATGATGAAAATAAGAATCTCCTCTCTGGTCAGTTCACTTCCTTCACTGGTTTTCTCTAAGTGTTTCTATCTCTAAATATGTTGAACTTCTATTCATTTTCTTCAAGAGATCCTTTTATAGTCACTACCAAATAGGGTTTGTGCCTTGTCTTGGATCATGAGCTTGTGTATATTTGTGGATCATGGCCAAGGAAATTAAAATATCCCCTCTATTTCTTCTAATTCGTGCTAGTTTGGGTAAAGGCCACATTTGGGGGGAAAGAAGTAATGTGGCAGGCTAGTATCGCAAACAATCATGCAACATTTTCCTTTGTAGCAGCGAAGCATTGTAGTGGATGTACTAGGATACTAAATTTTTTTTTCTAGAGTCTCACTATTATCCATTTGAAAATGAGTTCAACTATTCTTTAATCTGTAGATTGTTGCGACATGTTCCCTAGGAATGTGATTAATGTTTCTCTTTTGTCTCACTTATATGCTTTGCTGAAGTCATTGATAATGATGGTTATTTCCTGCATTGTAATTCCCAAATACACTACACCACTCATCATGATTACCTCTACTCCCTAGATCGTGGATTTTAAACAACTCCCACTAACTTTCCCATTTCAAAGGAAACAAAACACTCACCACTAGATTTTCCAACTGACACTTGTTCACCATCAATGACCTTAACTTAGTCTATAAATGTTTTCTTCCTTCGTTTTGAAAACTTTCTCCTTTTACCTTATTCTCCGTCTCTTTTGTAGTGCATAAACCACCCATTTCTCCAGCTTCTATGTTCTTGTTTCTTAGCAGCAATGGTTTCCTCTTCTTTAACCCCAATGAACACTGGGAACAATCTCGTGGCTTTCGTTCTTACTGAAGAATAAGGCTTACGCGACATCCCTCAACTACCTTCTACTAATGATTTCAAAGTAGAAAAATGGAAGAAAGAAATGTTCATACTATTAATGGTGGTTGAGAAACTTTTTCGCATTCCATAGACCATATCCAGATGCAAGGTCTCATCCTCAAAATATTCAACAATACTTTTCCTATTTTCTCCCGCTTCATCATATGCCTTCGAACAACGCCTTCTTGACATGAAGTTTATGAAGCATGCCAGGATCTTTTGATATATGCCTACTCATAGTAACAAGTCTTATCTGGAGTTGCTCAACAAAGTACACGCGAAAAAAGAAACTCAATGGCAAAGAGATGGGATCTTCGACGTCATTCAACTGTCGAGAAATGCTCACAAGGTAAACCCATGTATGGTTCTTATTTTAATTTTCTTTTGGGAAGGTTCGACAATAACCTTTCAACTTCTTTGTGGGATGATAACTCCCACATTGTTCAACATTTCTGCTATTACGAGTCTTTCACCTCTAGTTGAAACATTTGATCCTAAGTTATCAACCACTTTTAAGTTCGACTTTAGTCGACCTAGTAGCAACCAATATATCAAAGACCACCATGTCAAGACTACCATAGATGTTGATGATCTAGAACACATTTTCTTTTTAACATGTTGGCTCTCGTACTACCTGTTATGTCTAGGTTCTTTGCAAGTAGCCAAAGGCTGCATTAATTTGGCCATCCAAATCCATGAAGGTCGAAAAATCTCTTTGGGTAAATTGTTACTATCTTTTATATATCAGTCCCTAGGTCTTCCTTCTCTCAAGGTTAGGCTTCTCTATAAAAATACAAAAAACCCTTCTTCTTTCTAGCCCCCTATGGTTGTTACAACATTGGCTCAATGCCACTTTTGAATATCATGTGGTTTACCCTATTTCTGAGACCCTTCTACGTTTGCCTAATAATCGACATATAGAAGGTATTCGACTTGCGCTAACTACTCCTCAAGAAGAATTGAATAAAGTTAACTTCATGAAGTACATCAATATTTTCCTTGAAACCACTTTCATTTTCGACAAGTCCCCTTCCGTAGGTCAACACGTTGGCCTTACTTGATTTAAAAACCCTTTTCCCGTCACTTTGCCTATTGCTCCCCAGTCGAATGTTGTATGGAGAGCATTCTTGACTCTTACACTCATTTCTTTTCATATCGATGCTGGGTTGAAAGGTTATGGCTTCACAAGCTATCAGCCAAATTTGGTAATGCGCTATTTTGGTCTTAGTTAAATGTTGCCCAAATCTTCATACTCCTTCAATACTAACATTTGCTGGACAGGACACAGTCTTTATCCTGAAGAACACATTAATTGTCTTCATTTCCACATAACAACTCAAACTTTGGAACTTATGATATTCCATTTTCAACAATATTTCTTCACCACTGCTAAGTTTAATAAGTGGTGGTCCAAATATCAAGATCAACACTTCTCTGTTGCCACCTTCCTGCAAAGACTGTCAGAAGCCTTCAGAAAACTAGAAAACCAACCAACCACCTCGACAGGTGGATTATCAATAACTCAGATTAATTTTCTTTTGTAAAGTGTTGTTGTTTATTTATCACTCTACAGATCCCACAGTGGATGTTGTAGACCCTACAGTGAATGCTCAAAGTGATGCTTAAGGCACATTATCCACTTTTTCCAAAGATAACCCAACCAAAAGGTAAATCGTATTTTCTTTCTACTTATTCACCAAGGGATTAGCTTAACGTTTTTGTCTTTCAAAGTCGTAAGCAATCTTCGACTGTAGCACATGATCCTATCCAACAATCAAAGAAGAATAAAAATGACAAACCTCCAACGCATCGGGTTTGAGACTTGCCTCATTCCTTAACTTTCTAATGTCGAAATCTGTCTTATTTTTCTTTCTTTTAGGTTCTAGAAACAACGCCTCCACCGTCCTCTGAAGGAGAAGTAAATTATGATGGTGAACGTACATAAATTTTCTCCTATTTAAAAGTACAAACTCCTACTGAACCCAAAAGGGCTCCAAAAAGAACAATCAAACTTCACAGTACTACTCAACAAGCTACTATTCCAATGCCTACTACATCTGACAAAGAAACTCCTACACCCAAATCTCCGCCAAAAAATTCAAACCCTCCTAAATCACCTCCAAAGGCACATAAAACTAATATCTCTGAGGTATTAATATTTCTTATAACAAGATGATTAACATTTTAAATTTTATGCTAACCCTTGATTTCAACGCCAGGATCCAATAGGAGCACAAAACTTGGATAAAGATCCTTCTTAAACCCATCCTCATGTGGAACATGATATTGTCTTAATTCCCCAACAAAATTATGACTTTGTCAACACGACTAGTTTGACTGAATGTAGTCCTCCACCGCATCTGGAAAATGTTACTAAAGAACCACGACTAATTCCAACTGAAGTGACATGTATCGAAGATCCCAATTCCCAACCTTTTATTGATGAAGGTAATGCTTTTCAAAAATTTTAGGAAGCTAATTCCATTAGTTCCCTCAGTCAAAAAGCAAATACTGGATATGAAAAATTAAAACCTAGCTGAAACCCTGAGGTGTCTTTAGAGACTTCGACAAGTACCACTCGACTCCCCAACTCCTAATTAACCCATGATTATTGAGATTGACGCCACAGTTAATCTCAAGTTACAATAACTCAAAACCTATCTCCTTGAGGGATATTTTCTCATTGTGGTTAAAGAGGAAGCCTACTTGGGAAGAGACATCCTCAAGCTTCTTGATGAATTAAACCATTACGAGTTTCCTGGGTCCACTGCCCAATATCTGATCGAGCTTAAAGCTTTCTTCATCCAAATCAATCAGGATTTCGCCATCAAGAAGAATGTTTATCTCCAAATTAAGAACAAATCCAGTGATATGTATCAAGAGTGGTACTCCATTGAAATTTGTTAGAAGAAGCTAACTGCTTTTGAGGCTAGGAAACAACAACGTCTCGATCAACACCAAACTATCGACTTAGAAATTTCCCGTTATCAAGCTTAGACCGGCTAGCTCACGAAAAGATTGTAGAAGCCTATCAAAGGAAAGTTGTTGTTGATGCTGGCGAAACCCTTCCCACTCAGGAAGAGATCAACAATGATATCTTGAAAGGAATTTCCCATGGTGAAAAGGCCCTCAAACTCAAAGAAACAATCAAAGCACTGAAGAAGGGAAAAATCGACTTGATCATACGATTATTTATGAGTAAACAAGATTTGAAGATTTCAAATCTAAATTCCCAACTTAGCTTGCTTTTACCTTTCTATTTTGATTTTATTTGGATATTTTGTATAATTATTTGGTCTTTGAGGCTTTACCATTGACTCCACTTTGTAATATGCCATTTTGGCTTCTTTTGTTTTTTACCTTTTTGGCTAATGACTATCTGTGATCATGTTTTATTCCATGTTAATTCGAATCTCTTGTAGCGTAGGTTTATATTTTTCAAATATTTCCCATTAACTCTTAAGATTCGACGATCAAATGTCAGTTCTTCGATCTCATAAGACTTATTCATAAATGTTTGAGTAATTTGAAATTATCCCTCCCAATTTGGTGACCATTTTCCTAACAATTGATCTCTTTGATATGTAGGTAGGATTAGTTTCCAAACATTCTCCCAAATCAAAAATGTCTTTGCTTCCACTCTCTTATTATTTTCTCTGGCCACTCGTTCTTTCTGACATATCAATACATCTAATGCAATAAATCTTTCTTCATCTAAATCCATATTTTCGTCGAACATCATGCTCCAATATTTTTCTAACACAATTTCATTATGATCTTGTATCCTTACCGACCACAACCCAATCTGTAATGGCAATACAAAGTTATTCCTAAAGGTCAAACAAAAAGGCGTTGCATTTGTCGCCTCTTTAGGGGATGTTCGGCAAACCCATAATATTTGGTCCAACGTCTTATGTCAATTATTTGGTTTTTTACTAACATGTTTTTTGATAAAATTTATAAAAACCTTGTTATCCGCTTCAACTTTTCCATTATCTTGAGCGTAATAAGGAGTAGATGTAAGCAGTTTGAACCTTATTTATGATGCAAACTCCTGCACTTTTTGTCTAGTGAAAACCGAACCTTGATCAATTGTAAGGATTTCACGAATTCCAAACCTATAAATGATGTGTTTTTGAATAAATTCGATCAATGTTTCTTGATCCACATTCACCAAAGGTATGGCCTCGACCCCACTTTGTGAAATAATATATTCCGACCAGAATGAACTTTTGCTATTTTGATTAATTTGGACGAATTTCACCTATGAATGTTTGCATGCTTTTAACACTCCTGACACCCCTTGGAAAAATCTATGCAATCTTTTAGCATGTTTGGCCAATATACGCACTGTCAAAACAACAAACATTTCATCCCGTGACCAGCCTGGTGAGCACCACAAGTTCCACTATGAACTTCAAATATTGCGAAGTATGCTTCAGTTTCTCCCAAGCATTTTAACAATATACCTTAGGGGGCTTTCTTAAATAGTTCATTTCCCATACAAATATAGCTCAATGCTCTATATTTTATTTTCCTGTCAGTATTTCTGACTGGATTTTCAAAATATTTCACAATTGGCTTTCGCCAATGTGTATTTGAAAAAATTATCAATGGCAAAAATCTAAAAATTTTCCCCTGATTGTTGGGATTGACAAATTTGAATATGGTATCGATATGACATTTTCCCTTATTTCGACAAACTCTCAGAGCTTTCTTGGCGACACTTTCCTGACAAACTCTTTGAGCTTTCTTGGCGATGCTTTTCCCTTGCAATTTTAACAAAACAATAATTGTGCAATTTAGAAAATACTAAATTAGAGGGGGTTCTAGTTTTAATGCGAAAATAAAATAAAGTTATTCTATCAATATTACGAAAGAAGTTTGGTTTTATATAGAATATCCTATTTCTCTACTGGTGATGTTTGATGTATTGCATAACTTATATTGTTTCTATAATCCCATGGCAAATTAACAAAACCGCTATACTCAATTCCTTGGTTATAGCTCACTAACTTATACTCGGAGTTTCCCATCCCTAGTCCGCCAATGTAAGCAAGATTAGGCAATGCAATATAACGTTAATTCCTAAGCCAATACTTGAGGTCTCTTATCCTTAATGACCAACATAAGCATAACAATTGCGGTAGGTCCAACGCATAGACTAATGGTCAATATTCCCTATGCGTCCAAAATCATATTAAAAGAGTATATCACATAAAAAGTCTTAAGAACAAGGTGCAAGTGAATTGAATTATAACTCCAATTAATTATGAAATAAAAAGTCACACATATGTCCCAACAGTATTAAAATAGTTTCATCAAACAAAACCTAACCTATGATAAAATTAATTACTCATAATGAAAATTACAATAATAAACAAATATAAGAGGTTTGCATAAGAGATCCCTTGAAGAAATGGCCCCCAATGGAATCAAATGCACTCAAAATATTTCTTCCGGTGTTGTAAATTGTCACTTGCAATGTAAAATCGCAGAACCCTTGAAAAAGTTCCAAAAACGTTTTTAAAAGCCTTTAGGAGCTGTCAGATCACGTTAAAAAATTGCCCAGAAAAAGACCCATCACGCGTGTGATAACCTTCATCGCATGTATGATGCAACTTACTTAGATCTATCACGCGCGTGTTGGTGCGTGATGATGGCATACGTTTTCTAGTAACTAACACATGTTTGCTCCTTTTTCAAATTTTTTTTGCAACTCCTTATTTCTTCATACTTGGTCATTTTTTTCGCTCTTTGGAATTTCTTCATCAAATTAAGTGATTGTTGGCTTATTTTTTCTGTTTCTTAGACAAAGTATATATAAATAAAAATTGTCAGTAGGCGCTCCTATGATGGCCATCTATGTATTGATGGAGGAAAAATGCTCGTAGGGATTGCATCTCCCATCATACTTAACAAAGGAGGGAGGTTTGAAACGTTCTAAGACATGCTGACACATATCTTGTTTGAGAGTGGTTAGGGGTGCAACAACTTCATATCCTCCTGAGGATTGGAATCTTGTTAGCGTTGTTTGATGTTATGGATATCATCCTCTAACATCTAGTTATAACAATGTAACTTGTCTATGGAAACACACATATCTGGCATGGCGTCAGCATCATCACTACCACTGGTACCTTCTGGTGTAAGGGAAGAAACTCTCTTATTAACCATAGTTAAGGGTTGTTAAACATATGAGTGAAGATTAATATCCATTTGCATAAAAGCTCTAATTTATCAGAAATGAAAATGGATATCAAGCTTCCATAGTTAAGGGTTAGTAAACATATGAGTGAAGGTTAATATCCATAAGGTCAGAAAATCGTATTAATCTTCCTCATTTCACACCACCTTTTCATCATGAACAAACATGCATTTTTGTGCAATCAAAAACCAAATGGACAAACCAGCCTTCCATATGAACTAAACACGATATCATTAAGTTCTGAAGATTAAATGGAACCTCTATAAATAGCCCTTCATGCCTCAAAACTTAAACACACAACAATTGCACCAAAAACTCCATTGTTGCAAACTTCTAAACCTTTAACACCAACCTTTCATTTTGCTCGTGCATTTCTCAAACTAACACTTCATACATCTTCCACACATCAAATAAAACTCATCCATAACCACTTTGCACAACTGTGTCCACTTAAACTCCATATCCATCCAAAGAAATCCATAATGTTCTTCTTGTTTTGGCTCGATTCAAAGTAAAGCATAAACATCATTAACTTCAATAAGGTTCAAGGGAGCTAAAAGAACCATTTTCTCACTTATAGAACCATTGAAAGATGCGTCATACCTTTTCTCCAATAGTTAAAAATTTCCTAAATTGGAACTCATACATTCATGCATCATGAATGTATACTTTTTGAATGAAAAATATAGCTTTAAATGTGGTGAAGCTAGACATCAAGCTGTTTGTCATTTATCATGTGTGTGTGAAGTTTTGATTTATTGATCACTTAGGATTTACTTTGGTGTTTGAGCTTGTATGCTTTAATCTCACATTTTTTAGTTTTATTAATTGTTAACCTTAGAATCCTTGTGAAATTTTGAGCAATTTAGGTTTTAGGTTTTTACATTTTTTATTTTGGTTGAGAGATGAGGAAGTTACAAATGCACCATTATTATTGTTGTTATTGTTTGCACGAATAAGATGAAGATGAAGAAAGTGGTGGTGCCATGTTCCATTCTTAAATTTTTAGTTTAATTGGAAAATAAACGAATTGGCATTGCGCCCTAGTGGTCATGCGTTGGTTTGTGTGTTTGTGAGTGTGAAGCTAAGGGTCTGTGGTTCAAATCCCCCTCGCCCAGACCTTTTGTTTATTATTCTTTTCAACCATTTAGCAGTTTGGTTTTACATTTCTTTCAATTGATGCATGTAATGACAATCCACAACATGTGGCCTAGTGTCTAAGATTTTAAGCCTTAATCTCAAGGCCCCGAGTTCAAGTCCCTTGGGCAGCATTCCATCTTTTTAACACTAGTTTATTTTGTTATTTTCTTTATTTATTTTAAACTTTCAACTTGATTTTTTATGTGAAGATTAGTTCCCTTTGCCTTGACTTTTTGCATAATTATTTATTTTTCTATATATTTATTAATACATAAAACAATTACCAAAATAATATTTATTTTGCCTATTCTTATTAGGTTGAAACTCATTCCTTTTAAGTGCCATTTTGAAATTTTATTGATTTTTTATTAATTCTTTGACCTAATTGATCATATGTGATTATGTGGCTATGGTATAATTTGAGTGTGTCTTGTTTGATGTTAATGTTATGGTTTAAAATACTTTAATGAATAAACTTTGTGTTTTAGACACCTTAGAATCTGAATTGATCATGATACTTTCTTTTTAGCTTTAATGAATCATAGAGATGTACTTTCTTATCTCTTCATACCATGATGATGTCTTGATAAGTGTTTCTCATGAGTTTAAACTCCTATTGATCACATGCTCACATACACTCCTAACTTTGATACCATGACTTTGTTTAGTTCTAAACTTTATGTTTTCCATGTTCAATCTTGGTATTTAGAAAAGATTATTGCCATGATGACATCAATATTTTGATCTCTCCATATTGCTATGTAACTTGTATGATTTGATTGCTTATATGTCCATGTGATCCATGATTGAATGTTTTATCAAAATATGTTTTTATCCTCCATCTTTTGTCAAAAAATTTACTTGATAAGCAAGATGACTTCCATTTAATCCTAATATCATAATTGATTTGAGCATTTGTTTATATATGCATCTAAAACCTTAATTCCATTACTCTTGATCAAATTTAATTTTCTACACCATGACACTCACTTTACCTCTGAAGGTTCACCTTTGTTTATTTTAACCCAAGAGTTTAAGCTTAATGTTAGTTCATATTTGGTTTAATATTTTTCTTAAATGACTCTCTTAAAATCTATGCTACTTTGTGATATTATCCTTAACCTTTGTGCCATATGTGATTGCATTTTGTTTTACTAGTAATCCTAACATTCATGTATTAGTAATTAGTATTGTATTTTTTGCGTTAGTACTTGTGGTCAAATCCAAGGAAAGGGAAAGTATTGTTGACTTAATAGTCATATGCATGTGTATATATTATGTTCATCTTTATGTGCTTACCTTCGTATATTATCCCTTTGTAATTTTTTACCCTTATACCTAAAACCCTATTTTCAAACTTACACCATTTTCAAATAAAAACCTTGACTTTGTCATTTCATTTTCCAAACTTTCTTTTTTTAATAAATGTTTCAAATACACTTAAGCATATTAAATTATTTCAAAATACTTAAAGTGATTCAACCTCACCGTAATATTTTTCCACTTTGCCTTTTCAATTTAAAACTTTTCTTAAAATATTAGATGTGAATCATCTTCACAGTTGAAATATAATTCTCCTGCCTCCATGGTATTGATTGAAACAATGTTGTTGTGAATCTTTTTGTTAATTAAAACAAAATTTAATATCAATTTGTGAGGAAAATAATAGGAGTAACCAAAATAAATGGTCTACAACAATAATAATTCATATACAAATAATATAACAGAATAAGGAGAGAGAAAGACGAAAAGTTTGTTTACCTAGTTCGATCCAATGATCTACTCTGAGGGAGAGAGAAACTCTCCAATTCACTATACTCAAAAAGTTATTACAAGAGATTACATAGGAGTTATAAGAAAATAGCCTTCACATTCAGTTTCCCTAGAACAAACCTGAAGGTGCCTAAGAATTATCCTATTTTCTACCCAAGTGTTTCCCAACCTCTTCAACCTTCAATATATGAATAACTCAAACCCAATGTGAAAATAAGTGTTTCCTAATTCCTAATAACCTTAGATAACTCCAAAGATTTCCAAAATCATTGCCTTTCTAAGGTTTCCCATGAGAATAGTCAAAACCCTATGATATACCTTAAACCCTTCTCTCCTTTGTTGTTGTCAGCTCTAAGATTGTCACACTATAATAAGAGAAGAGATGCATATTTATAATTGATAAAATCCAACAAATTTAAAACATATCTCATTAATGGTTAAAATAAAATATATTATTATAATCTTATAATATCTCTTTGAATATTACACACACACACACACACACACACACACACACACATATATATATATATATATATATATATATATATATAATTGTAAAAAATAAATCTTTTATGATTGTTTTTGCTACAGACGGGTCATATATATTAACTAACGCTTGCAACATTGAATTTTTTTTACTTTATTTTGCTCTATTAATTATATATTAACATGTTAAATGTGGTTTACCCCCTGTAATAGTAGCGAGACTTGATTTACCCCATTTTTAAAAAAAAATTCTTTTCGCCCCTTATAAAATAAAGATTCTGTTTCCAGACACCCCTATTTCATGTTTGGCTGATTGAGAATGGAGAATCTTCCTATGTGGCATTACTTTTGCTGACTGTGTAAGAAATCTTCCTATGTGGCGCCCAATATATTGCTGACTGTATATTAAATTTTTTATTTATTAATTAAAATCCACATGGATTTTTTTTACTTTTATTTTTTGTTTTTTAAATTTCATTATTATTATATTTGTTTTACGTTTTTCTTAATTATTAATATTTCTTATTATGAAATATTATTTTAATTTACCAAAATATTATAATTGGGCCTATACCCATTTTTGAATTTCAAGAGCCCATTTTCTCAGGACCATGTTTTTCAATTTATGAAGGACTATGTGTGTTGACTTTATAAACTCCTATGTTGTCTGTGCTACAACCAATGTAGGACTAAATTGTTACAAAGACCAAAAGCTAATACTACAAACATGTGCCAAAAGCAAGACATGTTATAGTTATAGAGAAATTTCTCATATTTTATGTACACTTAAATTGTCCATCACAACCAAAGGCTCATCAAAGATTTCTTCTATCACACAAGAAAACACAACTATTTAGTATGGTGTTACCTCAGGTTGAGTACGCGCAACAGTTGTAAACACTTCCCTATTCCAACAGACAAATGAGAGCCACTTGATAGTCTCCTGTTAAGGTGAGAAAAGCATCCTGCTATCTTGAATAGTATGTAAGAAATTTGTGTTAGCTTCCGATAATAAGATAAAATACAAAAAATAAGATTATGTAGATGATAAGCTTGCTTCATTCTCAGAAAGGTCAAGGACATATACACTAGAGGAAACATTGAGAAGAGTCGTGAAAAGAGCTTTTGCAAAATTTATTCCAAGGTGACTGTCAAATAGTTTTAATGAGCACATGGACCTAGTAGAAGCATCAGCGTAAGAGAAGGTAAATACTTGAGACAGAAAAACTATAATCTAGTCATAATTCCAAGTGAAACAAAAAAATGCATTATTACTTAAGCAAACAATTGTAAGATGAATGCTTCTCATGTTAGTCAATTTCTTCAACATTTGAAATTGACGTTATTGTACCCTAAAATTTTTCCTCCCATTTTTGAGGACAAGATACATCCTCATGCTCGTAGGGTTCCCAACTACTCAAGGTTACTCAAGAGTTGACCCCTCTCCTAAGTAATTGACCTATAAATTACGGTTTTTCTTTTCTCAATGTAAATGTGATTCCTGATACCTCAAGTGGACCTCATGCTCCCTCACATGTCTCAAGGTACCCACATGTCAAGAATCAAGTCTTGCATCACAAGTTTGTTCAATCAATTGCTTAGATGGTTGAAAATTAATTTATTGGACCAAAAGTCAACTATGGTCAACATATAGTCAAACTTCAAGATTTTTGGTCAACATCAACATTTTGAAGTTAGATTCATCATTTGATCAAGGGTTGATCATGATTCATCAAGAAATGCTCAAAAATTCAAAAGTTGCTAAATTAGGGTTTTGACCTTTCTCTTAGGAAAAGTCAACTGTAATTTGACCAAGCACAACTTTCACATCATCAGAAATTCCTCAATCAAAGCTCATATTGAAGGAAATTCAATTCTCTATAACTTTTTATCTCTTAGCTCAAGTCCAAAAATGCTTCATTTGAGAGATATGGGCCAAGACATTATAAGTCCTTCCAAAAGTTAACAAGAAAGTCATCTTTTCTCAAAGAAGTGTACATGAGCATGGAAGCTTCAAATAAGATAAAACTAAGGAGAGGTTTTATAAGACATCTTAAGCTTTCTAAAAAGTCAAATATCACCCTCATAGGTTGAGAATTGAGCAAGATATGATTTATGCAAGTTTGATAATTTTGAGGAAATGCATGAAGTGAAAATTGAGCAATCTTGAAATTTTGACAAATGGGCCTATGTTTTAAGGTTTGGAACATGTTTATAACATTGTCAAGGATATCTAATCCCATCCATGCATTATCTTTATTTTATTTTATTTATTTTTTATTTTATTCATCTAAATTCAAATTAAATTAAATAAAATGCAAGATTAATGTATAAGGCATGTAAGGCTTTAAATCTAAATAGCTTGAGGTCCAAACAACACTTATATGAGCTGTCAAAAACTCACAAGGGTGATTGGTATGATATTGGCCATGATTGAAAGTTATTTTTCAAAATTTCCGATCAAATATTTTCTTCATCAATGCCATGGATTTTCTTCACAATTGTTAACATAATTCCTTCTCCTATAAGTACACAACAACACCATATATATAATGTGTTTGCGGTGCAGTTTGAGCGATTTTTACGTAAAAAGTCATCCTAACCGCGAGGAAAAAATGTGTGGTTCAATTGGCGTTTATAAATAAAACTGAACCACATCAAACCAAACCAAAATAATTTGAGTTTGTTCGATTTTTTTGCAAAAAAATTATTGAGCGATACATACACACTTAGATGATAACATAGCTTTATATAATCATTTATGTGTTATCGAATAATAACAAAATTTATCATATTTGGAAAACAACATTCCTTTTAGTATATAAAAATAAGATAAGAGAAAAGTGGAATAAAAAACATAAAATAGTAACATAGAGCAATATCAAAATAGAAAAAACACAGAGGAGATGAAAGATTAAAGAAGATGAAAATGAAAGAGAGGAAGAAAGAAGAGGTTAAAGAAGAAGATGTGCATTAAAAACGTAATTTAAAGTGAGAACAATAGAATAAAAATAAGAAGATGAAAAAGAAATATCATAAGGGATTAAAGATTATAGAAGAAGAGGCTAGACGTACATGAAAAAGAAGATGAGAAGAATGTGCTATACCATTACGAGAGATTTGAGAAAACTTAAACTGAAATCTTAAGTGTAAAGAAGAGAAAATCAGTTGTAATTGTAAGGCTAACACATAATAGGATTGATTTTACATTGAATGTGGGTTAAGTGAAGTTTGGATTGTAACATAATGTGGTTCGATTTCTAAAATACAAACCGCAAACTGAACCGAACTACAAAATTTTGTTTAAAAATGGCACAAACACATCTGAACCAAATATGATTTTTTGTAGTTGCAATTTAGTTTGGTTTGATTATCGATTTTCTATTAATCCAGTTCAGTTTTGAACATCGATATATATATATATATATATATATATATATATATATATATATATATATATTGTTATATATTGTAAAATATTTTACTCGATAAAGTCAAATATCTACAATTATAATTCCCTGAGTATAGATATTATTAATATTTTGTATTTTTTATTTGAGATTTGAGAATATCCTACAAATATAATTTGGATATTTCGTTTCATTTCAGATCTTCATTTTTGCCCATTCTCATAACGTTTTATATTTTAATTTAAAACTGTTTTATTTTTTTCAGATACATATTTATATTTAAAATTAATAATTTATTTTTTAATCATGTACCATGTTTAAACATGTTGTTATATAAGTTTTTTCTTAGAACACAACATTTCAACAATATAAATTACACAACATCAATTTCAACTTAAACATTTGAAAAATATTTAATTTATTTAAAATCAAAATCAAAATGATTAATTGGATAAATGAAAAAAACATAGAAGAATTAACACTTCAATTAATTAATGTGATTAAGTTTAAAAAGTGAAAGAAAAAGATTAACGGTCTATTTGAAAAACTTTTTAAAAATTCTATTTTAATTTTTTAAAATTTAAAAATTAAAAATTTGTTTAAATACAATATTTTGTAAATGTGTTTTTAAAAACTCTTTACTATTTTTCAATTTTTAAAAATAAAAAATTAAAATAGTTAAATTATGTTTTAATTTTTCCTTTTCTGTTTTTAAAAATTAAAAACAAAAACTATTTTAAAAATGTTAAATTTTCATTCCTTTCTACCTTTTCCTTATACAAAACACATATTTCTAGTCCATGATTGAGATGGAAAGATGTCCTAAATAGAACTTCAATTAATCAACCAAATCTCATATATGTCAAAAAGGAAAAGTTGAAAACGTTATGGTAGTACTATATTTAGCTATCTATTCTTCCTCGATGCTCGAGACTCTTATCTCATTCTCATACTTACCCTTTAATTCACTTTAGTGAAAAATCCAAGTATCATTGCCCCTTAGTGGTGTCAAAGGTCATTCCAAGGGGTTATATGATATGATGCGGCGATTCGTACGTAGTATATCCAACATATGGACCGTAATTTAGCCATGTGGGGGTGGGGTTCAAGTTAAACGTACAAACGTGTCCTTATTTTGAATTTTTGTGGTTGAAAGCATAGCCAAATATTTGATGTATGGAACTGACGTGACTCAGAATCTTATAATTCAATGTGTGATGTAAATAACAGATAGGATTTATAAGTCTTACATGATTTTCTATAAATATTGTAGGGTTACTATGTTTTTTAACTTTATTAATCATATGATTGGTTCTTTTCTCATATAGGATAATATGTATCATAAACAAATGTTTACAAATGGGTAATCCTCATCTTATAACTATGTTTTTTTTTTAAATTTATTAATGATATGATTGATATTTTTCTCATATGGATAATATGTATAATAAAGACATGTTTATAAATTGGGTAATTCTCACATAAACTAGGTCTTTAAAGTTGTGTTACGTTGAATCACAATTAAAGATGATATCATAGTTTGTTTCAAAATTCTTGAGAATGGAATTCTTTATGTCGAAAAGAGTATGTCGTTCGATATAAGGTTTGTCAAAAAATAGTCCAGAGTATGTGTATTAATGTAGTCTGTCAAAGTGTGTATGTCGAATTGTATGTGTTGAAGTGTCGAAGTAGATTGTTTCACACAGTATTTCGACTTCGATCTAAAATAGGTATTTTGGACTTTAATAATTTTGTGATTTGGCTTAGAGAACAAGCAAGCTCATTATAAATAGAGGAAGTAACCCTTATTTTGAACTAACAACTTGTTTTCACAGAATTTGCAGTTATAAGTGAATAAGATTTTCCACAATTTGTGGACAGAGAGAAACTCTGCAGAAAATCATCACCTTCTCTTGATTTTGTCAAACCCTAATTTTCTTTCATCCTCAATTTTCATTGTCATTGTGTAGTGATAGCAATCTTGTTCATCAAGATTGATTGAAATTCATCATAACTTGTGGTGGATTTTCAACATCATGTATCTAGAGCTTCGGTTGCGCGATTCAAGGGAAGAAAATCATGATGGCAATGAACCATCTGAATGAGCATTTTTCAGCAAGTCTTCCAATCTGAAAGTTGATGACTATGAGAATTGGTGCAAGCAGATAAATGTTGTGTTATGTTGCCAAGATCTCTGGGATCTTGTGAAAAGGGGTTATAACTTCTTGTAGAATATGCGATAGATGAACAAGAAGTCGCACATAAAGAATTGCAGAACAAAAATTATAAAAGCTCTCTTTATAATTCATCAATGTATGAGTCGAAATTTTTTCGAAAACGTTAGTGATGTAGGATATGCGAAAGAAGCTTGGGAAATTCTAGAAAAGTATTTTGGAGGTGCAGAAAAGGTGAAAGAAGTGAGGTTACAAACTCACAAAAGAACGTATGAATTGCTTCAGATGGAAGAAAACGAAAGAATAATTGATTTCTTCACTAGGGTTACAAAACTGGTGAATCAAATCAAGGTATGTAGAGAAACGTTAACAACATGATCAGTTGTTGCAAAGATCTTGAGATCTTTGGCTCTAAAGTTTGACCACGTGGTGGTATCCATAGAAAAGTCGAAGAACCTATTGACATTGACAAAAGAATAGCTTTAAGGGACGCTTGAATCTCATGAACAAAGAATGGCTGAAAGAGTTGCAGACAATTCGATGAGTGATGTGGCTTTGCAGGAACAATTAACAAGAGAAAAGAAAGGCAAAGGAAAGTGGTTCGACAAAGGTAGAGGAGGCTACAAAAATTCGACTGGTAGAGGAGATTAGCAGGAAGGAGTTGTATCGAATTAGAAAAGACTCATGTACCAAGGCAACCAAAGAGGTGGTGCTGGAGGTAAAGGAAAAAGTGGTGGTCGAAAGTCTAATAAGAGACACATTCAATGTTTCAATTGTCAGATGTATGGTCATTATTCTAGCAATTTTTCAGAAAAAAATAATCAAGAGAGTGATGCAAAGTTTGCAAAAAATATATAAGAAGATATGATGTTTGATGCTCATCACGCATGTCTAAAAAGAAATATTGGTTTGTCAACATAAAGCCCTCAATGAAGAACATGGTGAAATTCGAAAATGATAATACTCTAGCAGCTGAAGGTATTTGAGACATTCTGATTGTGAGGAAAGATGGAAAGAGGCTAGTAAGTTCTAATGTGTGTACATACCAGGCATGAAGAGCAATTTGCTCAATATAGGGAAGTTGGTCGAAAAAATTATAAAGTATCGATCAAAGACAAGATGATGAAAGTGGTCGACATAAATGGAAGGTTAATCTTGAAGGCTCTAATGTCTCAGAATATAACTTTCAAGATTGAACTTAATGTGATGGAACACAAGTTCCTCACGACTGCAGCTGGCGGAGATGAATAGATATGCCCCTATCGACTAGGCTATCTCAAATTCAAAAGACATCAAAAATTTGAAAGAAGAAATATGGTTTCAAGATTGCCAAAAATCGATATTCCAAATGAGGTATGTGAGAAATGTGTGCAGATAAAGCAGTACAAGAATAGCTTTAGCAAGGATGCAAGAAGCAAGTCGAAGGTTATTCTTTAAATCATATACTCTTATGTATATGGTCTTATACATGTGGGTTTGAATGGAGGTAAAAGTACTTTGTCACTCATAGATGAATTTAGTTGAAAATTATGGACTTACGTGATCAAGAAGAAAAGTGAAGTGATCAAGGTATTTTCCAAGTTTAAATCTATGTTCGAAAGATAAAATGGTCAATAGCTCAATATTTTAAGGAATAATGGTGGTGGAGAATATGTGTTGAAAGCCTTCAACGTGTTATGTGAGAAAGAATATATTGTGCATGAGGTGGTGTCACCCTATACTCCACGACATAATGGAACTACATAAAGGAAGAATCGAAGCATCATGAATATGGTGAGAAGTATATTGAAAAGTAAGAATTTACCTAAAGAGTTTGGGGGTGACGTTGTGTCGACTACAACATACTTTTTATAGATGTATGAAAAATAAGATAGAAGGAATTACTCCATAAGAATGTTGGTCTGGTGTTAAACCTATATTGAGTAATTTGAAAGTATTTGGATATGTAGAACATAAACATGTGCCAGATCAGTTGATGCTAATAGGATATCATTCTACTAGAGGTTACAAGTTGTTCGACCCAGTAAACAAAAATGTAGTAATCAACAAGGAAATGATCATAGATGAGCTTAAGGAATTGGATTGGACTAAAAATGTGAACAAGGATTCAGTGAGAATCTTTGGTGAAGAACCAGCCACTAAAGTGGAAAGAGAAGAAGATCAACAAGAAGAAGTGAGAGGTGATGCAGGCCCACTAAGACTTTAAAGAACAAGACACATGCCTGCAAGATATCAAGACTGTGTGATTACATCAGATGATGTAGTCGATGTGGGTGAAAATAATGAATGAGGAATTGAAGTCTATCAAAGTTAACAACACTTGATAACTTGTCGAATTGCCTCAAGGAAATAAGGAAATTGATGTTAAGTGGGTATATAAGGTGAACTTGAATCCCAAAGGAGAGGTAACACAACACAAGGCAATACTTGTGGCGAAGGATTTCTTCAGAAGGAAAGAATCAACTTTGATGAAGTATTTGCACCTGTTGCTAGGATCGAAATAATTAGGTTAGTTATTGGTCTAGCAGAAATGAATAATTGACACATATATCAGATGGATGTGAAATGTGCATTCCTAAATGACCTTTTAGATGAAGAAGTTTATGTTGTACAAGTAGTTGGGTTTATGAAGCATGGTGAATTTTTCGAGAGATGAGGGATATATCATCGTCATCTTCAGAAAAAAATTCAATTGACTCCTTATTTTTCTCATGAGAGTAGTTTCCTTCATTTCTAGTATTTGAATTTTGAGTAGCTTTAAGAGTAATTAATTTTTGTTTCTTTTGAGGTTTGTCTTCCATGATAAGAATTTCATGGGTACATAGTGATCCAATGAGTTCATCTACTTGTAATACTTTCAAGTCCTTTTCTTGCATGATGGTTGTTACCATTGGTCTTCATACTTTAGGAAGATTTCTTAGGATTTTCCTTATTCTTTCATGCATTGTGTAGTTTTTTCCTAGAGATCTTAGTTCATTAATGATGATGGTAAATCTGGTGAACATTTCACCAATTGTTTCATCTTCACTTATTTGTAATGTTTTAAATTTTCTTACTCATATGCCAATTGTCTCTTCTTTGACATTACTTGTTACTTCATGATGAATTTTGAGTTTATCCCAATTTTCTTTGGCCATGTTGCATTCATGTATTCCGTCATACTCTTCCCGACTTAAAGTACACGATAAAATAAATTGAGCTTAGGAATTGAGAAGTACCTTATCATTTTCTTCTTTGGTCCAGTTTTCTTGAGGCTTGATCGTTGCAGGAGTAATTTCCGTTAGAGTAGTCATTGGAGTAAAATTGCTTGTTTTAACAACTGACCACATGTTTATATCTTGAGATATGAGAAATAATTTTATTTTACATTACCAATAGTAATAGTCAGAGCCATTGAAGAATGGAGGTCACTGAGATGATCCCCCTTCAGTTATGAATTTAATTTGATCAAAAACTTCCTGGTTAGGATCGTTTTACTCTAACACGGTTAAGTGTTTAAGTTCAGAGACCAGACTCTAATACCAAAAGTGGCTAGAAATGTATCTAAGAGGGGGTATAATAATGACCCTTTAAAATTTGTATTTTGAAATAATTTATAAATGAAGTGTAGTTGTAACGAGAGTAGATGAGGATATAAAAGTAAAAAAGATAAAACACAATAATTTATTTTGGTTCGCCAATTTGTGATTAGTCTAATTCTCACACATTGATTTTTTTCTATTCTTCACAAACTACCCTTGATAAGGATATTTGTGGTATCTTTCACTTTTCCTCAAAAAGCTTACACTTACTAAAGTATTTTATAGTTTACAATTTGTTACATTTTTCTTATCAATATTTTTATATCTCTAGCGGATACACAAATAAAATGGAGTATTACAAAAGGCTAACACGCTATATGTAGGGATGACAACGGGTACCCATAAATACGGGTAGTAGTCTTCCACTACCCGCCTCATTTAATAAATATGATATCCGTACCCTCCCCATATCCGTGCGAGTACCCGTTAGATGAGTATCCGTGAAATTTAAGATATCCGCGGGTATTAACGGGTATCCATGAATACTATTATTTAAATATATTTTAAAAATATGTATATTTAAATAATTATTTTTTAATTTTTTTTAAAGTAAAAAAATATATTTTCAAAGTTAACAAATTATAAACATTAATAAAAATAAATCACTTTCATTTTATTTCTTCTTTTATCCAAATAATAATAATAATAGTAATAATAATATCGTATTTAAGAAAATAACAATAATAATTTTGATGAAACAAATTCACGTTTAAGTATTTTTTTATAATTATTAACGGATATGGATATCCACGGGTACGGGTACCATCAAATCCATATCCGTATCCGTAAATAATCAGATAATTAAATATCCGTTTATTTTACCTGTGGATACCCATTAAACCATCATATCCATATCCGTGACGGGTTTTACCCGCGGTTATCCACGGATACGGGTTTTTTTGCCATCCCTAGCTATATGGAAGTGAGATGCTTTTGAATGAGTTTCCTTCACATCTATTTCGTTTGAGTAATTTAATCAGAGTTTTGAGTTTGATATCTCTTTCTGTTTTGTAACCACTAGTACAAAAAAAAATCAATATAATTTTAAAATATACATTCGATTTTTGAAAATCGGGTGTAAATTAAAAAATATGGTGGCAATTTTATAAATAAAGTGTCATTTAAGCATTATCATGTGACAATATACCCATGCCTTCCAAAAATGGATTTGAATTAAAAATATTATTATAATCAAATCTCAATTACTCCTTTTAAACTAAAAAAATTAGGTGTAAATTAAAAATGTGGTAACAATTTTGTAAATAAAATATAATTTTAAATATTATCATGTGACAATATATCCCCTATTTTCAAAAAATATATTTAAATTAAAAATATTATTATAATCAAATCTTAATTACTCCTTTTAAAATAAATAAATGGGTGTAAATTTATATAAATTAAAAAAATTTATTTAATTTTATAACTTAAAATATGTAATCAATGTGATATATTAATGAGTGCCTATTAATAAATTTATGTGACAATTTCGATGATTTTTCTTGGCCCAATAATTTATTAAAAAAAAAATACTTCAGTATTTTTATAATAAATTATATTTTATTAGTATTTATTTAAGATTTCAAAAAAGAATTGAAATTGAATTAGATGAATAAAAATTAACACTTTGCAAAAAATATTTTAATTTTCATTTTCACACCTTTTCCTAACTATTCACGCTGAAACTTTCAAACCCATTTTCATTTTTCACCTTTTTTCCAAATTATTCACGCTTCACTGGAATTGGGTTTACTCTTCAACGCTTCTCGTTTTCACGATTCGAAACCCAGTACAGAATTTTCACGCTTCTCGTTCCAAACTCTTCGCCGAAACCCTTCTCGTTTTCATGCTTAAATTCAATTTGCTTCTTGTTTGTCCGCCTAACCCTAACAAACACTAAAATCCTTCTTGCTCACCGGAATCAAAAGTCTCTGAGCAATGTTGGTAAAACTCGAAACCGAAACCTGAGTTGCAGGAGCTGCTGCATTTGTTGTGGTTGAAACCTTTCTTGGATGCGAAAATCCAACTATCCAATCTTGTCCAACAATTAGATTCTGATTTTCTTTGGAATCATCACAATTGTTGTTTGAGGAATAAGGTGGTTGAGGTAAGACGAAGGTTTTCGTAATCATTGAGTTAGGGTTTGTGATCGAGTTTTCCTCTAGCATGGCAGTGTTACCATTTCTAAGATTATTCGAAGCTTGTTTTTCTGTTCGTATAATAGAGTGAGAGTTTTTGAGTCACTGTTGTTGTTGCTCCATTGTTGGATTTCAGTCATTTTAAGGAATCTATTTTTTGGTGATTGTGTAATCCAAACACGACCTTAAACAATAAGAGTGAGATTTGAATGGTGCAAAGAAATCGCAACGGTCGAATCTGAGTTTCTAAGACAATGGAAGTGGTTCATGGGTCAGTGTTGAGGTGTGGGTTGGATAAGATGTGTTTGTGAGCACCGATTTGATTGATATGTATGGTAAATATGTGAGATTTGTGATTCACGTAAGGTGTTTGATTGATTGTCCGAGAGAAATGTGGTTTCTTGGACTACTATGGTTGTTGTGTTTTTTTACACAGAAGAACAAATGTTTTAAAAACTTAAAACCAATTTTCAGACACTGATTTTTTGTAGTGCTTAGGTAATGCTTTTAGGAATGTTGTTTTCTATGGCTGATTTCACAAAACAACTTACGAGCGTTACGTTCTCTGAATGTACTATTATCATATTTTCTTTCCTTTCTAATGGAAATTTCATTTCATATGAATTTGTATGTCTATTTATGTGAGCTATAATTTGTTTATAGATTTCTTTCTCTCTTCTGCCACCTCCATAGTTCACCCATAAGTTGTTCTCGTTTACATGTCTGTAAATTGATATCACGGGAACCACAGATTCATACAATATCCCATCTCGTGTGATAGACTTAAGAGCAAGAACACTACGAAGGAATGCGATTTCTTTTAGCTGTATGCATTCTCAAGTCGAAATCATTGACCTCATCACACGGCTGCGTCCGAGGTGGTTAATTGTTCAACTACAGTGAACCAGTTTCTGTTTTTTCCCCACCTATAATACAACTTTTCCCCCTTTTATATTGGGAATGTTGATTAAGAGTGACATACTTTATGAAATTAAGACTTGCATTTCAAGTGAAATTTTAGAGGCTTAACTTATTTGTTGATAAAAATTAAGATCTTCATTTTTACATTTCCTTAAACATACAGGTAAAAAATCATCGATACCTTGTGGAATTTTTTCAAAAATAGGAGTTAATGTTGAAGGTCTGGCAAGAAATGCAAATGACAAACAAGAAAGTGGTATTTGTCAAAAGCTAGAAGAAGATCCTGTTGTTTTAACTTTCAATGAGGATATTAGGGACCAGGTGTTTACGGTGATTTCTTGCAAACAACCGCTAGTCTTCCGAATTACTGGTTTTGGTTACTTGTAGGATCGAATAGATTTATCATAGGACATGTGTCATAGTTTATTATGTCTACGTTAAGTTTCATGTTCATATTTGTTATTTCATAGATTTATATATTCAATGAAGAATACAAGAATCTTAAAGTAAATCTATGAATATGTTTGGTAATAGTTCCTTATGTAACGAAATATACTGACAAGCGTGATGTTTAAACTAATGACTAACTTCGATTTGAGAAAAGACTTTGAAAGTGACTTTGTAAAGTAAAGTGGATAAAAAGTGTAAAAGACTTTGACAAGAAAGTAAAAGTTTCTGGACAAATAAATGTTTGATCGAAATGTAAAGGAAAATGAAAAGAATGAAAACTGTAAAGACAAGATGAATGTAAATAACTTGAATTTAAACTGCAAAAAGCATGATGATGGTGTTCTATACGTACATGGTATCTGCAACTCTTTTCCCTGAATAAATCAGTAGTTTGAGTATATAAGATTTTCTAGTACAAAATGAACACAAAAATTCTAACATTAGAACATCTATTTATACTACTTTGACCCTAACGGTCCTACTCTAAAGTTCTAAGGGCTTATTCATCTGTGAAACGGGTTCTACTGATAATACAGGCTCAACACTCCTCTTTGAAATATTATCGAATTTGTTGAATACTCGATGGTCCAATAATATTTTTCAAGAGAAACTCGCCTGATCGTAGTCTCGCATGACAATTACTCTAGGCTTACACCCGAATAATCTCTGCACTACATCCTAATGGCCAGGATGGGTTATGTGTTCTACAACCCACTCAGCTTCTCGAGTTTCCTCGAAAGCACAGCGTCTTCGCAAATACTTGCTAAACACAATACCCCCAAGACAACCTCCACTGAGCGGGAGATATTAACTTCGTAAGCATTGAACTTCTCACGTATTAATACCTCCACCTAGATCTTAAAAATGTTTCTTAAATCCGGGTTAGGATTTCTTTCCATCAGATGAAATCGCAAAAACACACAATAAAGAAAAAACAGATATATGCAAAACATAAAAGCTTATCCCCTTTCTTTTATTTTTGAAAAAAAAAGAAGCTTGGTGCTCTCGAGCAGAGTAACGCGTTTTCTTTCTTGAAAAATCAAAATTTTCAGCGTACTCCCCAGCAGAGTCGCCATTTTTCCTGTTCGCGTTAAAAGGTGACGTGCTAGAGGATTCGAACGTGAATTCGGATTCTCTGGCTCGAAACGATTTACTCTTTTGATTTGTTTATAAACATGCCGCGAGCATCAAGCTTTATTATTTTCAACACAAGAAAGATGATTTAATGATTATGAAAAAGGGGAAAGCTGAAATACCCTCAATTGATATTGGTATGCGTAATGACTAGCGCAAACTAGACGCAACGCATTGGGGAGATTCTGAGTAAGGGGGATTGTTATATAAAGGGAATAGATGGAGCACCCTAAATATATATAGTTATCTATAGCTTTATATATGAATATATTTGATATGTTTGTGTGTTTTAATTGCTATTTCTATGATTGGGAAAGTTTCTCCTTTGGGATTTTTAAGAAAGATAGATTATGTGGGATTCTAGGTTTTGTTTTTATTGTGCTCGCAAAGATCTGTGGATCTTCTGCATACATATCCCCTAGTGGGAATCAGAGCATTTGTAGCTCGGATCTACAGGGTTCTATGGTTTGTTGGTCTGAGGGAGATAGAAATTTGCTCGGCAAGGATGAGACCTTGTGCCTACGTATTCTCAAAGGGATGTTGAGAAAGTCAGAGCAATCGTAGTTCTCACTTATGCTAGTGGAAAGCAACGGGATGTTAGTAAGAGACAGACAAAGGTCATCTTAATGAAAAATGTATCTAATCTATTTCATCACATATATTTTGAAAAGTTTGATTGATTAAAATCTTTCATCGTAAGCATTAGGTGCTTTGCTTGAGTGTACAAGCGTTACCACGTACATGTTTAAGAAAGATGTTTTGAAAAAAAGATTGAATCTTTAACTGTAAGTATTGGGTGTTTTGCTTGAGTGTACAAGCGTTACCACTTACAATTAAGAGATGTTTTTGTTTGAAAAGAGTTTAAAAAGAGTTTGAAAAGTTTTTGACTGTATGTGATGTGATAGATGAGATACTTCTTCCATAGAGATGATAGATGTCTAAATCTCTAGGAGAAATTGATTGGATTAAAGGGATGCTTTTAAGAAGCCCATGGGTCCTTGTATTGTTAGCCCAAGAGGAGGCATTCCGAGGGTCATCGAGGGTCATCGAGGGTCCTTGTATGAAGCTCAAGAGGAAGCTATAGGGTATGGCTGGCTTTGTGTTAAAAGGGATTTCACCGAGAAACCATCCTTTTGGAATTAAGAGCAATTTCACCGGGAAATTTTACTCATTGGGGATTTGAAAGTGATTTCACCGGGAAAACATCCTTTCAGGGTTCTATCTTAGCGTGGGTGATTCTTTGTATTGGAAGCCCAATAGGAGGCTGTTAAGAGATTTCCTATCTCTTTCATTGTATGATGCCCAAGAGAAGGCTAAACTCAATGAGGAGTTCTTTGAACGAAGCCCAAGAGGAGGTCGACTCAACAGGGAGTGTTGTCTTATATGAAGCCTAAGCGGAGGCTAAACTCAGATGAATGAGTTTTCTTATATGAAGCCTAAGAGGAGGCTGAACTCTGGGAGGAGAGTTATCTTGTATAAAGCCCAAGCGGAGGCTAAATTCATGCTGGAGATGAATTATCTTGTATAAAGCCCAAGCGGAGGCTACAACCGTGGGGAACCTATTGGTTAGACTAATTGTTATGTTGTAATTAGACAGCTGTATAAACAAGTGTGTGTGTGTGTGTGTGTGTGATATGTATTCACAGGAGTTTATGAAGGAAATATAAACAATGCATGATGTTTATTTACAGAAGTTTATGAAATATAAACAAGTGTCTGTGAAACGAACGTTAAAACGAGCGTAACTTGATTATTTACAAGTTTGAATTGTGTACAAGGAAATGAATATGTACACGAACGAGTATTTATGTACAGAGACAGATGGATGTACATAGGTGGGTTGGGACTTACACCATAAGGGAGACCCATTGGTTTGAAAGCGCCATTGTGGAATAATGCTCCTTTCAATACTAATGGTATTCAAAGGTATATACATTTAAACGGAAACAAACGATCGAATTTTATTCGTGAAAAGTATCAGATTATGTACGATAAAAGTTTGTATGAATACAAAAGAATTTGATATGTACAAAAAGATGTACATAAAAGAATGTTTTGTTTGTGTATACACAAGTGAAGTGAAAACAAACGATCAAGTTTGTGCATTTGAGTATAAAAAGTATCTGTTATGTATGGATAAAAATTTGTATGTATTTGAAGAGAGTTTAATATGTACAAAGAAATATTATGTACATAAAAGAATGTTATGGGACTTACACTGAGGAGGCCCATTGGTTTGAAAGCGCTCACGTGGAATAATGCTCCTTTCAATACCAATGGTGTCGGTGTATAAACAAACGAATGAAAACAAACGAACGAAATTTGTTTATGTTTGAATATTGACAATGATGATTTGAGTATGTACAAGTAAAACTAAGTATGTACAAAAAGGATTGGGACTTACACCATAAGGGTGGCCCATGATCGATTGAGAAATTCGAGAAAACGAATTTGATTTTATCGCTTAAATCGGATCGATCGTGGTAAAAGATGTAAGTTTTGATGAAATGTTTTGAAAAATGATTTGAAATTGTTTTGAAATGTGAGGTTCATTTATGAAAAGTTTTGAAAAAATCGAAAGTCGAAAACTTGAAAATTTCACCTTAAAGGAGGTTTGAAAAGTGTTCGTAACGCCGTTTCCGATTAAAATATAATCGATGAAAGTTTTTCGAAAATTTTGCATTATGATAAAATAGATGTATTTATTGACAAGTGTCCAAAAATCACCTTAAAATAAGGAGTTTTGATTGGTTAAAAATTGTGAAGTTTTGTGAAAAACATGAAAATTGAAAAGTTATAAAAGAATGGTCTTGATGGAGTTGAACCCATGACCAAAGGGTGACCACGTGTCGAAAGCCTTAAGGGCAAGCAAGCTACCACTGAGCCAAACGCGAGCTGGTGTTAGTGGACAAAAACACGTGTTAAAATAACATTGGAATATCTGAATTTGAAAAGCTCAAGAACACGCTAAGCTTGTTCTTCATGTTTGATCTTCGATTGCAAAATTCAAGCTAAAATCTTCATTTCTTAATGAAATTGAATGAAATAAAACCAAACTTGCTCGATTTTCATCACGAATATGAAGGTGGATGTTAATTGCATTTATATTTAACCTAGCATGCTTGAATTTCTGGGAACCACGATGAACCCTAGAACTGAGTTTTTCAAATTAAATGATGTATGATTGAGGATTCTTTGATTTTATTGAGGGCTATTGATCGTTATAAGTGCGTAAACAAACGCCATGAGTTTTTTCAATTGATGCAAGGAATCATAGAGTTCAAGTTGGTGTTCATACTGCTCAAGTTGAGATCAAGATGATGATTGCGCGCTTCCGTAACTTTTGAAGATCGAGTGAGCTTCACGGATGCTAGGGAAGTGTAGGGATGGTCTGACTCCTTGAATCGAGCCGAACTCTCAAGTCAAGTCCACCTGCATAGACACAAAATTGAACTTCAATCGGGTTAAGAGTGTTACAGTTCAAGATTAATGGTCTGCCTCATGTCCATGGAGTATGGTGATGATGTTTGAGTGATTAGAACATCAATTAATCCATCCTAACCAAGAATTCGAAACTTAAGGCAGTTTTTGGAAAGTTTGAAAATATGAAGTTCAAATCTGGTTTCCACTTGTTCTTGGGTTGATTTTATGATTCAAACTTGTTTCAAATTTATTTTAGAATGTGTTTGACACCAAAGTTTATCATGATTTTCACTGAATTTAAAAATTGCAAGTTTATCAAAAATGCATCATGTTTCTTGATTTTGATGAAAGAAATGAGAAAGCATGACTTTGCAATGCTTTGGTGTGGTTTTGAACTTGAATTGGTGATCAATTTATAGGCAAATGGTTCTGTAATGTTAGGCAACAAGTACAAGCTTTTGGTAAATCAAAGATAGCTTAAGGGGTAAGAATGTCATTTGTAAAGGAAAAGGAAGTTTCCTTTTTTAACCATGTGCTTGTTTTTACTTTGATCCTATCTCATCTCAATTATTACTTCCAAGCTGATATTTATCAGTTCAATCAATCCATTTGGCAAGGTTATATTGCTTCTTGATGAAGAAAACTCAAAATGACCTATAATTGAAGTTTTGACTTTTGAAAATTCAAGTTTCATGGAGCCTTATGTTTCAATTTCAAAAGTATAGCTAGACTCCATGGATTTGAGAGTTCTTGGACATTTTGGAAAGCTTGTTTCACAAGCTACAACTTTCATGTTTTGAGTTTTTTCCAATTCAAAATGGAACTAGGTGAAAAAATGGCATGAAGTTTGGAAAAAATAAGAAATTTCAACACTTAGAAATTTTTCTAAGTATAGAACTTTTGACTTTTTGTTGACTTTTTCAAATTCTTTGATTTTTTATGATCATGATGGATCATTTGAAGTATTTTGATGATTGAAAAAGTTTTGTTTTGAAAAATTTGATCAAAAGTCAAAGTTTGACTTTTCAGTGCAGATTAAATTTCATCAGATGTTTCTGAAATTGACTGATGAAGTCTGTGAACTTCTTTGATGTTTTGAATCCAGAAATTAGGTCAAGATGTTGTATCTAAGATATGATGACCAATCTCTATCCAAAAAGTCATTTCTTGCTCAAAAAGTTAGAGAAAACTCATGCTCGATCAAAACCCTAATTGGTCGATCCTTGATTGATCTATGAGAAAAAATGGATATCTGATGATCAGAGGTTGATGATTTGATCAAGATAGATCAAATGAGGTGAGAAAAACTCAAACCCTAATTGGTTGCCTTTTGAATCAGATGAAAATCTGATGAAACCCTAATTTTGACCTGTGAAATCTACACCCGATTAATGCTGTCTGAGCTGTTAGTTATGCATTGATGCAAATGTAAGGTGGTATATTAGGTCAAAATTTGGGGTATGACAGATGCCCCTATTTAAGTTTCTTTAACCTGAGAGATAAAGATGGATATCTTCGTTTTGATAGGTGTAAAGAGACTTAAATATCCGAATACGCAAATTTTGGACCTAAGATACCAAAAGATGCGGATGATGCAAAATGATTGAAAAAGTTCCACCCAGAGAAATATCAAAGAAATGACACAGTGGGGGGAAATTTGTGGATACGTCCCTGTTGGGGAAAGAAAGATTCACAAAAATATGTGAATATCTGTTTTTACTTTGGGGAAACAAAGAGATTACCTTCTGTCAGCCTCGTGATAATGTTTAAGGTAAGTGGAAATGATATTACCAATTATCAGCTTTGTGATAGTTCATGGTAATGAATTCTGAAGATGTTACCAATTATCAGTGAAGTGATAACTATAACAAGGTAAATCTTGAGAAAAAATTTGCTATGTATTCAGCTTTGTGAACAACAGACAAATGAAAGAAACAGATTTCAAATGGGCTTTAAAGATATTACCAATTATCAGCAAAGTGATAACTATAACAAGGCAAATCTTTAGAAAATTACTGTATATTCAGCTTTGTGAATAACAGACAGATGAAAGAAACAGAACTCAAATGAGTCTTGCCTTTTTGGATATAATCTTGCCGAGGATCTCTTTTGAGAAGATGCGGCATTTCGATTGAAGACACGTGTTTTCTTTTAGACGAAAGACAATCTGGAAATTTCTCGATAGTCATGATTTTGACTTTGTTGAGAAGACAAACTTTTATGACAATTTTATGAATGAAGAGAAAGATAAGCGGCTCGACGATGAGGCTATTGCTTATTGCTTTGTTGATTATAGATGTGTTCTATCCAGAACGAATCGAAAGAAAAAATCAATCAAGACATTATTCCCAATGAGGAATGATCTCAGCTGGGGAATGTGGTGGAGAGAAGAAAATGCATTTCTCTGTTTGGGAATACTCCGTTGGGGAAAAAAAAGATGTATTTTTCTCTGTTTGGAGATATCCCATCGGGGATGACTTGTACTACATGAGTAAGCGTGACTTATACCAGTGATATGGAAGCAAACATTTCAAGGAATGAAAAAATGCACGAATGATGCTATTATGTATGAATGTCATGAATGTTATTATGCATGCTAACAATACTTTGACAAAGACACTAAAAAGATATTTGGGAAAAGGACCGCGTCACAGTTCGAACAAATACTCGGTGGAAGTTGCAACAATGGTGCAGACGTTCACTGACGAAGAATTTGAGTTGCATGCTTTAAACTTTCAGAGAAAGGCATTTCATTGGCAACTTGGTTGGGGATTCTTTTTGGGATAAGAATACCGTCCTTTGATGATTTCTGCTGAGGATAAGACTTCTGTAGCAGTTGTTTTTTTTTTATCCTTCGGAGATTGAAACACTTACGGAGAAAACTGTTGAAGTTCTTTTTGTGTTCATAGTTCAAAGGAAAATTTTTGATTTTTGTTTCAAAATTTTGAAGTAAAAATTCATTTAAAACGTTTTAGTTTCAAAAAGTGATTTTCACAATAAAAGCGTTATTTTTCAAAATGAATAAAGTAGGAATTGCAAACAAAAGCATGTGGCTCAAATTTATTGAATAGAATGGTAATCAGCCAAATGCGTGATTCCATGGACTATTTACAAAAGTTGGAAATGATAATTTATTGGGAAAAGGCTACATTGAAAGCAAATAACCGCTATTATCCCTAACAACTTTAAATTCCAACTGTGCTCGTCGCTTTAGAAGAGTTGATTGAAGATCCGTTGATGGAAAATTCTTGATTGACAGTATGGACTGTTGCGCTACTTTGTCATTTTGTGTATCCTTGTTTTTGCCTAGATCGCCTTTCGATTTTCAATCTATCGTGATATTTTCGCTTATTGTCTCTAATTTTTGCCTCGGACCGCCTTTTCGTGTTTTCAATCCACCGAGACGCTTTTTGCCTAAGCCGCCTTTTCGGTTTTCGACTTACCGATTTTTTTTTTTTTTTACAAAGTATTTTTGATCACAAGATTCACGGATGCGGAGTTCATCACCGTCCATGGTTGTGAGAGTCATAGCACCGTAAAAGCTTCTTTTGACGATGTATGGGCCTTCGTAATTAGGAATCCATTTGCCCTAGAATCGTTGAAAAGATGAATCTTTTTAAGCACGAGGTCGCCGGAATTCACGAGGTCGGACCTTCTTGTCGAAAGCTTTCTTCATTCTTTTTGATAGAGTTGTCCATGACACGAGCGTCGCGCTTTTCTTCAATTAAGTTCGCTTGGTCGATCGCTTGACACCATTCGCCTCGGATAGCTTAGTTTCCATGAGAACTCTCATTGATGGGATCTCAACTTACGGGAGCATTGCTTCCATGCCGTATACTAGAGAAAAGGAGTTCCCCTATTGAAGTGCGATCAAGCACGATACCCATGCGAGCAAATGGCAGATTCGTGCGGCCTTTGTAAGTGATGACCATCTTCGGACGATCTTTTGATGTTCTTGTTGGTCGCTTCAACGCGCCATTCATCTTTGGCCGGTAAGGAGATGAGTTATGATGCTCGATCTTGAATTCCTCACACGCTCCTTCATCATTTTGTTGTTCAAGTTTGATCCATTGTTGTAATGATCTTGCTTGGAACTCCATATCGGCAAATGAGGTTGTTCTTGATGAACCTCACAACCACTTGTCTTGTGACGCTGGCGTAAGACGCTCGACCCATTTGGTGAAGTAATCAATAGCCACCGAATGAAGCGATGTCCGCTGGACGCTTTTGGTTCAATCATTCCAATCATGTCAATGCCCCACATGGAGAAAGGCCACGGAGAGGAGAGAACGCTGAGTAGAGTCGGAGGCACATGGATCTTATCTGCGTAGATCCGCACTTGTGACATCTTTTGACGTGTTTGCAGAATCGATTCCATTGTTATCCAATAGTATCCTCGCTCAAGATTTTTTCGACATTGCATGCCCATTTGAATGGGTTCCAAAGGATCCTTCATGTACTTCATGGATGATTGTGTTCCGCTTTTGCCCGCCGACGATCCGACCGTAACCATGTCGAAGTTTCTTTTGTATAGAACATCTTCAATGAGGAAGAAATTCTAGAAAGCCTCCTTAGAGTTTTCTTATCCTTGTACGATGCCCCGAGTGGGTACTCGTGTTTGAAGGAAACGTTTGATGTCGTGGAACCACGGTTTATCGTCAAGACCGCTTACCATAATACATACGCAGTCTTTCAAGGCGCTCGATGCATTCGCATATAATTCCAATCATTGACTTTGAACATGGAAGATAGAGTAGCCAAGGCCTCGCCATCCGGCTCGATCTCGAGGGATATGATGCGCTTCTACTTTGTCAAGAAAGTCAACAATCGCTTCGCATAATCTCTGTAGGAATTAGACCAAGATGATGAGTTTCATACTTGTCTTTGATTTGATTGATCACTATGGATGAATCTCCATATATGTCAAGGATCTTGATCCTTAAGTCGATGGCTTTTTCGATACCCATGATGCATGCTTCATATTCTGCTATGTTGTTGGTGCAATCAAATAGCAATCGGCGGAAAACGGATATGAGAACCCTGGAGTGATGATGATCGCCCAATTCCATTACCAAAGACGTTAATCGCTCCATCAAAGACTAAACCCCATCCGATTCCGGATCTGGTCCTTCTCCGTGTAGCGGTTCGTCGCAATCTTTCATTTTTAAGTACATAACATCCTCGTCTGGGAAGTCAAATTTGAGAGATTGGTATTCGTTGAGTGGCTGATGAGCCAAGTGATCGGTGAGAATGCTTCTTTGACCGCTTTTTGGCGCGGTATCGATGTCATATTCGGATAATAGCATCGCCATCGAGCGATTTTCCTTAATGTGTTTCTCAAATACGTTTGATTGGATCTATTTTGGAGATTAACCAAGTCGTGTGATTGATCATGTATCGGAGGAGACGTTTTGAAGCCCACACCAAAGCGCAACATGTTTTCTCGAGCTTGAGTAACGAGTTTACAAGATGTGAACTTTTACTCGTAGTAAATGGCATGCTCCTTCACGGTGTCGCTTGTGTCCAAGCACGCAGCCCATGGACTCTTCTAGTACGGTAAGGTACATGATTAGGGTCTTCAACCGGAGGGATCAAGATTGGTGGTTCTCGATGTATTCCTTGACCGCCGAATGCTTTTTGGCAATCGGCTGTCCACAAAACCTTTGATCTTTGCGGAGAAGCTTGAATATCGCCCACAGTAGCGCTATCCGAGAGATAACCGAGATGTAATTCAATCGCCCAAGAAATCCTCTTACTTGCTTTTTAGTACGGCGAGGCATCTCTTGAATAGCTTTGACTTTGTCGTGGTCCACTTCAATTCCTTTTGACCGACGATGAAACCTAGGAGTTTTCGATCTTACCCTAAAGGTGCATTTGTTAGATTCGATAGAGTGAATTTCCTTAGTCGTTGAAACAACTTTAAGAGATAGTCTATATGTTCATCTTCAAGATCGATTTTGCTATCATGTCATCTACATAGACTTCGATCTCCTTGTGCATCATGTCATGAAAGAGAGTAGTCATTGCCCTTGTAAGTTCGCCGCATTCTTTAATCCAAACGGCATTACTTTGTAGCAAAGGTGCCCCACGGCGTGATGAAGGATGTCTTCTCCATGTCTTGGAGCCGCCCGATCCGATTATAACCGAGAAACCGCCCATGAAGGAAAAGACATGAATTTTGCAGTGCTATCCACTAGCATGTCGATATGAGGTAGTGGGAAATCGCTTCGACTTGCTTTGTTCAGATCCCTAGTCAACACACATTCGACCTTTCCATCTTTTGGGACATGTACTATGTTGGCTAGCCATTGAGGATATTCGTATGACGAGGAAACCAAAGGTCAAGTCGCTTTTGAACTTCCTTTTGATTTTATCACCATTTCAGGTGAACTCTCCTCGCCTTTTGCTTAATCAAGGGCACTGGTTTTAACGGCAGTGATGCTCCACGATGCGGTATCTAACTCGCATGTCTCCGGTAGGACCAAGCGAACACATCAACATATTCTTTGAGAAGACTTATCAGTTTGCTTTTGACACTACTGTTGAGTGAAGCTCCGATATTTACTTCTTTTCTATCTTCCTAAGAACCCAAATTGATTGCTTCTAGAGGTTCTTTATGAGGCTGAATGATCCTTTCTCGTGTTTTAGCAATGGAAATTTCATCTGGGATCTCTTCTTCAATTTCTTCCTCGGCGACTTCACAGGGAATTTCAAAGTTGGGAGAGAGCATAGAGTTATTGCTTTCAATGGATTTGTCCATCTGTTAATCTGCATATTTGATTTATGTTTGATTAATTAACTCTTTGTCATCATTATTTTTTGAAGAAAGTTAAGGTGAAAGTGTATGCAGATTAATAATTTTTTTTTGAAGATTTTTTTTTATTTATGTGTTTTTATTTATGTGTTTTTTTAGGATTATCATTTCCAAGAAAGAGTAAAATGAAAATAAACACACAGTGTAGAAACAAAACAACGCGTTTTATTTATAATTTACACTATGAAACAGAGCCCTAAAACACAAACTCATTCGCCTTGGGCAAGACGAAGAGACATTATTTAAAAGCTAAAACCCTATAAAACATCTCTACACCTTGGGCGAAGTGAGAGTTCAAAACAAAAGCAAAGATAAACTACTTAGAGCTATGAACATTAGTCCGAACTTCAACGGGTTTCCAGTAGTGATGAACTCCTTGGAAGTCGAGGTACTGTAATTTTCCGCTTGGTTTAACCTTGAGTAGACTTTGGTTGTTGAAGTGCTTTGAAGACTCGGACGATGGCCCTTGCCCTTTGTGTCGCTAAAGCGATCCTCTTGATTAATGATCGGGAAGTATGAGATATAGCATGTGTACTTCGTTGATCTTTGTGTTGAATACGGGATGTACCTTCCGCCTTCCGAGTGAAGAGACTCGTTGTCGCGAACACTTTCTAGATCGTATCCCAGTCGCACTCTTGATCTTCGATCATGTTGATGTAGTGGTAACCGTGATCCGGTTCGTTGAATTCCAGTGTGTGTTGAGCGAGATCTTCATTGGGGATCTCGACACGATTAGACCGAGAAGACGAGTATACCCTTCTCGTTTGACTAGGATAATCAAAGAATCACCCCATCCCGGTGGATATTCGATTCGATTTTCGAGTCGCCAGTATTTCACCATGTAGTCGAATTTGCCACTTGGTTCTCCCAAGGTATCCCAAACTCAGTAGGGATGTGGATTTTCATGCCTTTGCAGGACATGTCTTTGAATTGATTAGTTACGATATGACTCCTCTTGAGACACATACTCGAGTCTTTAAATAAGTGCTCCATTCTCCGTATTCGATGGATCGTCATCCTCTTCGATGGTTACAACGCTAACCTCTTGGAGAATGTGATTTAGGAAGCCCCCATCGCGAAAACTTTGATTGGACGAAGTGTTTCATCCTTTGCTTGTCTTTGAGATTACGTGTGAACCCGAGTCCGGATTTTGTTTCGTTCTTGATAGGTTTGATAACTTGTCCCCATCCTTTAGTATTGCCATCTTTCACCATTTGTGCAGCTTCTTTAAACGAAGAGATAGATGATCTGTTTTTGTTGGTAGATTCATCTTCTAACGGATTTTCCGAGATGCCTTCAATGTCATTAGCTGTGATGAAAGAGAAACTGGATAGATGACTTACAAGTAAAGCTTGTTCACCACTGATGGTCACCAACTTTCCATTTACTGTGAATTTTAATTTCTGATGGAGAGTAGAAGTTACTGCTCCTGCATCGTGGATCCAAGGTCTTCCTAGTAGGCAATCAGAAGCGTACGGTACGCCCATGACTTGGAAAGTAATTTGGAAAGTGTGCGGACCAATTGTCATTGGGAGATCAACTTACCCAATAACTGACTTCCTTGATCCATCGAAAGCTCTTACTATTATGTCATTGAACTTCATTGGCGTCCCTTTGTAAGCCAAACGAGCGAGTGTCGTCTTCGGCATTACGTTCAAAGATGAACCTGTATCTACCTATACATTGGACAGGAATCATTGGCGCATCAGATGTGGAGGGCCAAGTTGTGATCTTTCCCTTCCTCTGGAAGTTCCTCGTCACTGAAGCTTAGATTATTGCAAGCTGTTATGTTGGAGACGATCCCTCCAAACTGGTCTATAGTCACATCGTGATCCACATACGTTTGGTCTAGTACTCTCATCAAAGCTTCTCTGAGCTTCGAGTTGAGGAGTAGAGACAATATTGAAATTTTGGAAGGAGTCCGTGATCACCGATCCACCGACTGTATTCTTTTTGATTAACTTCAGATCTCATCGTAATCGCGCTGACGTTGGCTCTATCAGAGAACCAACATTCGTGCTCGGATTAACAATCGGAATCGCTAAGATTCTCAAGATATGTTAACCGGATTTTGTCGACTACGAACTGTAGGCGTGTTGGTGGCATGGAGTGCACTGCCCACTTCGTGTTACGCGTCCTATTTCGTTATATTGACATTAGTGGAAGAGTAGGCATGGGTTTCTCCTTCCCATCCTCTATCAAGGTTGCATTGTATTGGTAAGGAATTGCTTGTAGAACTGTATGGAATGACCGTAGGCAAATTACCAAAGGAGACTCGAGGTGCTGGAACTGCTGCATTCAATCTCCACATGCTTGGGTATGTTGAAACAAGGGATGATGACGCTTACTCGGGTTTTCCGAGTTGATATTCGAGACTAAAAGCTCGCGTAAAATGCCCCATCAGATTACGCCATGATCATCTCGTTCAGTAAATCAGATCACCGATGTCTAACAAATGTTGGATATCCGCTTATGGTGGAACATCCTTGAATATTCTTTGAGCAGATGCGCAGCTGCGTAATTGTGCTTAGCGAAGGTGCTCATTGTATCAGATGCTTCATGCGATGCACCAAGTTTCCTCTCGATCGTTTACGTCGTAATGAGATACTCGTCAGTATTTCAAGATCAAACTTATCGAGTGCCCATCGTGGACGGAAGCGGATTGGCTTGCACATTCGGACTTTTTCAAGGAAAGAAGATTAGATCTCACTAATCTCTGTATCGCCTTTAATGCTATACAATGCTCAAGGTCATGGCTCGGTGCCTTGGTGAAAAGGGCAAGATACGCCTGCTTTGTACCACCATGGTAATTTCGAGAACCGGAGGTGGTGACCTTGTCTCGATCGATTCTTTTCTATTAGCGCAGGTAAAGTTCTCGTACGCCATCGATCGGGTCAAATCGTAACCCGAGGCGCATTTTTGATTGTCGAATCTGAGCCTCTGACGAGGTCATTGAGTTTGTTGATTTTGTTGAATTTGTAGGAATTGTGGAGCAATTCTCGTGTTTGATTTGTGTTGACGGCGGGTGCTATGGCAGCCACCGTCGTTGTTGAATGACATTCTTACGTGGTTTCCTGGATACCATTCCTATGTCATGCTCTTCTTCCTTGGAAAACCGGTTCCAACCTTCTTTGTTCCACTAGAAGATCCTCGCTTCCTTGGTTAGGCCCGCTCGAACTCCTCTTCTAATCGCATTCCCATGCTCACCATCTCTGAAATCTCCGGAGCGCTAGCGATCATTCGTCATAATAGAATGAGCCTAGAGTATTCAAGAATACCTTAGTCATCTCCTCTCTTCCAATGGTGGGTTAACTTGGGCAGCAATTTCCTCCATCGCTGGCATATTCTTTGAATGTCTCCCTTTCTTTCTGAGACATGGAATGGAGTTGATCCCTATCAGAGCCATATCCAAGTTAAACTTGTATTGTCGGACAAAGGCTTCACCTAAGTCGTTGAATGTTTGGATATTCGTTGTCTAAACCCATGTACCACGGCGGCACCTATGAGACTATCTTGGAAGTAATGGATTAGCAACGATGATCCTCATTGTATGTAGACATTTTCCGGCATACATCGTGAGATGACTTTGGATGTGAGTTTCCTTTTGTACTTTTCAAAGTCGTGGACTTTGAATTTTGTATTCTTACGAGGAACTAAACAAAGATCCTGGTTTCCCAAACAATTCTTTTCCACGAATTGTTTTTATCTCGAAATGCATTTTGTGGAGTTGTTCCGGAGATTTTCCATTGAACCGCTGCGGATTTGAGCATCGCTCGAGTATGATGAACTTCTTCGCCTAAGGTAGTGTACTACGAAGTCGAGTTCATGATTGGTTGAGAAACCGGCATTGTTACTTAGGAAGAGTTACTCCACGCTATGGAGTAAATGTAGAGTTTTGTCAAAGTAGATATTTCAAGCGAGGTTTTTGAGAAGTCGGTTGGCAATTCCGATGCCAAAGTTAAAAGGCATGCCCCATGGATAGCCTTCCGCATATCAAGAGTGAGCTACTAGTCATGATACTTGAAACCGAGTAGTAGTGTCTTCTCGAGTTCGCTGGTTGATTTTGACCGCCGATGTCGCTTGTTGACTTTGGCGTCAAGGAAATGAGTCGACCAAAGATGAGTCTCTCCACTTCTTCTTGCAATGTTGTTACCGTATACGGAGTTCAACGCTCTCTTGCTCAAATCCTTCCATTACTTTTCTTCTTTTGATCTTGTGTCATATGTTCGAGTCGGCGTGGACGCGGTCGAGAAACTTAAGACGCCGACACGACGATCTTTTCCTATCTCGCTCAACTGTGCAAGTCGCTCAAGTCGCTCGTATGAAACCGCTCAAGTATCGACTCTAGACAATAGACTTAAATGCAAAGTATGATGCATGAATATGATTGTAAAGAAAAGAAATTTCAAAGAATCTAATGCTAAAGAGATATTTCGCAAATATTTGGATGGAAAAAACACATTTATTGATTAAATGGAAGAAGATTACAACAATTGTTTTTGTTGGAGCATTACAAACTAAATTGAACTAATTAAACGCCTTTGTCGGATGAAGATCCAAAGGCTGATGCGCCTTCAACTTCGTGGATTTTTTCCATAACGAGCTTTTAGTTCATTTTCTCGCTTTTAGCTTGTTGATGACTCTCTTCCATTCGTTAGAGGATTGCTATTCATCAAATCTTCAAGCGTTCCTTTCTTTCTTTGACGAATTCTTGATCGCGGCCATATTTCCGACTTAATCTCCTCATCTTTCTCCATGAGCCATTGATCCGGAAGTAAAGCGCCTTTTCATGATCTTTGACTTGCTTCTGAGCTTCTCATTCTCAAGATTAGTCTTAAGGAATTTGTTTTCCAAAGCTTCTTTCTCAAACCTTATTTTGGTCAAGGCTTGGTATTCTCCCACCGCCTTCGACGGAAAATTTGTTGATTTGGAAGCGATTGAGAACATGGGATCCTCATAAGCGTAAGGCATTCAAATTCCTTCGCTTTTCTTTACCCAAGAAGTGTAGGTTTCATGGCTACACAATTCTTTGCCTTCCTTTTCTTTTTTTCGATGTGATGCCAAGCTTTGATCATCCTAGCTTTCAATCCTTGGGAATCTCTCCTTCGTGATAGAAGTAACTTTCTACTGAAACCAAGAGGTTTACTAGAGTTTGCGTATCCAAGTTGACGCCTTGCCGAAAGTGGTTGTAGTTGATTCTCCTTCGCACAATAAGAGGTATGCTGGCAAATTCTCCATGCTCAATGATTTCCATCTCATTGTCTCGCTAAGGTATACCAATGGATATCGCTGCTTGTAAGAGACATGAGTCTTCTTGACCAATGCCACTGCCTTGTTTTCTCGGAAGATAGAGATTTAGGCAAATGTGAGGCAATCCATTTGAAAATGTAGGTACACAACACACGATAGTTCCGTCTCCTTGACGATTCCTCGTGATGAATAGAGACGAGGTGTCACCAAGCAAGGTGGGAACGGATTTCTAATCGAAAGATCCTTATGGCTGATATCAACGAAATTTGGGACGTTGGGAAACAACACCAATCCATAAAGGAGCAAAGCTAAAATAGCTTCAAAGGCTACCATATACCACCGCAGAGAATTTAAGAGCTCTGTAATACGGTGAACTCGACTTTGTAGGATTTTGTATCCAAATGTGGATAGCAAGAGTCGCCACCGACTTTTTATTTTTATCCAATTAAGGGAAGGTAAAAGTAATGAAAAGACCTTCGTTAGATTCGAGTTCGAGAATGGTTATGAAAGGGAAGGTATTAGCACCCTTTCCATCCGTAGTTATCTACGGCTCTTAGTTGCTCTAGATCACTTTTAAAATTGCTTTCGTGTTTGACAAAAAATGTTTTGAAAGAGGCATTTCGCTTGACTTTGTAATGACTCATGTAGGAGTGTATACAAAGTGTTCTAAATGTTTTTGTTTTGAAAAGAATTTGAACTTTGAAAAAAGTGTGGTGTGAAAAGCATTTGATTTTTAGAGCAAGCAACTAAAAGACTTATTTACCCACCGTAATTGGTCGTTTTGTTGTACTTCTAACTCCTTTAGAATAGCGCCTAGCCGCATTCATTAGTTAGTAGGTAACCTATTCGCTGGATGTAAGCGGACATTCGAAGGACATCGGATGGTCATAGAAAGCAACTCAGGAAGTATCCTAGCACATTCAAGGGACTATCATCATTTTTTCGTAGGCGACAACCGAGGGTCGAGATCATGTATTCGGAGGCTACATCGTGGGTCTATGATCTTTGTATCAAGGACTATGATGATTTGTTTGGAAGGCAACGGTGCTAGAATACCTCTACGTTCGAGGGACATGACCATTTTTGAATTTGTAAGGCAACGAGAGAGAATTACCCTAAGGGGTGCATGTGTGAGAGAAGTGTGTTGGTTTCAGAATATGTTATCTTGAAGTTAGTGGGCTATGTTCATTATTATCTTGCCATACACGCCTAGTTACTAGCAATTGATGGTGCGAAAGTAAATCATGAAAGTAAAGATGCGGAAAGGTAAATGTCCTACGCTATTACAAGGCTTTGGGGCAGATACATAATTTAAACTTGCGGAAAATAAAAACCTAATTTAAACTATTACATCCCATATACAGTTACATTATTGAAAAATAAAATAAAGACGGAAGAATCGTCTGAATCGGATTAACCTGTGAAACGAATGAAATCTGAAAATATGATGAAATCGAAATAAGAGAAAATGTTAGGAAAAATGCAAATTTTAAATTGGAAAAAATATGACATGCTGGAAATAATGTAAACATGCTAAAATAATTTTTTGGGATTTTTTAGATGCAATTTAATAAATTTAAAATGAATTAAAAGTAATTAAAATGCAAAATTATGAATAAAAATAAATATGCATGCAAAATTATATTTTTTAATTTATTAAATTAAATAAAGATTTTCAGAATGTAAATGTAAAAAGAAAATATTTTTTTGATAATTTTTTAATGCATAAATAAAATCATGAAAAGAATTAAAAAATAATGCAAAATATTGAAAAATATGAAAATATTGAGTTTGTGAAAAGGAAAAACCAAGCTGGTCTGATGAGGATCGAACTCGTGACCTTGCTCTCATATCCCCACGCCTTTGCCATATGATCCAACGTGCACGCGTGTCATTAATCGAGTGAGTGGAAGAGAACAAGTGTCATTTCTGATCGCCTCCTGCGCCGACTTTGCCTCTTTCATTTTGAATTTTCAAAAGTCACGCTTCTTCGACGCCACAGCCCCGCTACATGGAAAATCAAGCACAAGTAATATAAATGCATTATGAACACATGTGTCAATTTTCATCCCCGATCACTCGTATGCCTAGTTTGGTCCAATTTATGTGTTTTAGAAGCCCCAATTCGGACCGAAAACCCTAGCCATGGTGGATTTCATTCAGGTCACGAACGCGATCAAGCTTATGCAGAAAGTTTCAAACTTCATTCTAAACATGAAACAAACAACAAAACACGTTAAATATGCATGAATGTTTAAAATCGAATTTGGAAAAGTTTGACAAACCGAGTTCGACTTCTCAATTCTCGATGGTTTTGAATGATGTAAGTATCCGAATCACCCCGGGTATCAAGGAACGTGTTTGGATCCTCAAAATCAATTGAAACGAGCTGGAACAAGGATTGCTAGTAGCTTCAAGAACACGATTTTTGGCTTTTAGGTTAGGTTTCGAGCAATTTTTTCGTCCTTTGTGATTGATATGCATCGTGTAAGTATTGGATGGATTTGGGATCATTATTGGCAAGAATCAATCACCATTCAATGATAATCAAATTTGATTTTTCATGAAAATCAAATTTTCAAAACTTGATCAATTTCAATCCAATCTTGCCTTTTGATCCAATTTCAAATTGTGGCTTTTAATGAATTGCTTGGGTCTTAAGGAAAGAATAAAATCAATCTTTCAATTAATTTTGATTTTATAATTTATTTTTAAATTTAATTTGCATTTAAATAAATAAATTACAAATTAAATAGAAAAATAAATCAAAATATCGTGGCATTGGGCTTGGATATTCCTAATTGTATGAGGAATAAGTTTGGATGAAGAAAAAGCAAGCCCATTTGCAAAAGATTTGATTTTTGGAAGTATCTCTCTTTGTGCATTCTTTCAAAATTGCCCAACTTGTGAATGGTGTAACTTGCTCAATTTTCCACATTTTTGACATGGAGAATCTTTGAAACATATGAGGAGGCATGAAGGCCATTGGAGATGTTGGAAGTTCATCTTGACTTGAGAGATACCAAACCCTAGTTTGGATTGATTGTCTAGGAGAGAGTTTGTCTGATCAACTCTTGAGGAATCCTTGAGCATAGATGTATGAAATCTCTTGAGTAGATGGAGGGCAAATTTTGGGGTATGACACCTTCTCCATTAGGAACTTTGAAGTTAGTCCTAAGAGTTTTCCTCTGGTAGTTAGGTTTTTGTCTATCTCAGATTTCTTTAAGTGAGTCATCGTTGCAATGACTGGTGACTTGGGAATAGCTTCCAAACCATTGAAAGGCACTTTGTCTGATACTGAGATACCTAGGATATGCGCATACTCTTCCAAAGTAGGCATCAACTGATAATCATGGAAAGTGAAACAATGATAGATCGGATCGTAAACCGAACGAAAGTTTTGAGAAGTCCTTCATCAACGCATGCTCGTAAGAGTTGAAAGATTTCCATATTTCAAATCCGAGGGATCTTCTACCAAGGATGCTAACTCTTTCAACTTTCCTACGTCAGGAATTCTAAAACTGTATCTTTTGGTGAATCTTCCTCTAACGTCCATCACTCTAACCTAAAATATTTTACAAAGAAAAAATCTCTAAATTCTTTGGAAATGGGAAGAGAAATGAAGTTTTTTTTGTTTTTGAATGAATGAATGAATGCATGAATGCGGCAAACATGGTTAGTAGTTATACACACGGGCAAGCGTTCGAAGTCACAAGCATGAAGCCAACGATAAGAATCAACGTGGTTAAGTTCTAAGGGCTTATTCATCTGTGAAACGGGTTCTACTGATAATACAGGCTCAACACTCCTCTTTGAAATATTATCGATTTGTTGAATACTCGATGGTCCAATAATATTTTTCAAGAGAAACTGTCCTGATCGTAGCATCGCATGACAATTACTCTAGGCTTACACCAATAATCTCTCGCACTACATCCTAATGGCCGATGGGTTATGTGTTCTATTTCACTCACTTCTCGAGTTTCGAAGCAAATGCCTTCGCAAATACTTGCTAAACACAATACCCCAAGACAACCTCCATCGGAAGGGAGATATTAACTTCGTAAGCATTGAACTTAACGATTAATACCTCCACCTAGATCTTAAAATGTTTCTTAACCGGTTAGGATTTCTTTCCATCGATGAAATCGCAAAACACACAATAAAGAAAACAGATATATGCAAAACATAAAAGCTTATCCCTTTCTTTTATTTTTGAAAAAAGAAGCTTGGTGCTCGAAGCGAGTAACGCTGCTTTTCTTGAAAAATCAAAATTTTCAACATTCCACAGTAGTCGCCATTTTTCCTGTTCGCTAAAAGGTGACGTTAGAGGATTCGAACGTGAATTGGATTCTCCGCTCAAACGATTTACTCTTTTTGATTTGTTTATAAACATGCCGCGAGCATCAAGCTTTATTATTTTCAACACAAGAAAGATGATTTAATGATTATGAAAAGGGAAAGCAAATACCCTCAATTGATATTGGTATGTAATGACTAGCGCAAACTAGACGCAACGCATCGGGGAGATTCTCGAGTAAGGGGATTGTTATATAAAGGAATAGATGGGGCACCCTAAATATATATAGTTATCTATAGCTTTATATATGAATATATTTGATATGTTTGTGTGTTTTAATTGCTATTTCTATGATTGGGAAAGTTTCTCCTTTGGGATTTTTAAGAAAGATAGATTATGGGATTCTAGGTTTTGTTTTTATTGTGCGCAAAGATCTGTGGATCTTCATACATATCCCTAGTGGAATCGAGCATTTGTAGCTCGGATCACGTGGTTCTATGGTTTGTTGGTCCAGGGAGATAGAAATTTGCTCGGCAAGGATGAGACTCAGCCTACGTATTCTCAAAGGGATGTTGAGAAAGTAGCAATCGTAGTTCCACTTATGCTAGTGGAAAGCAACGGATGTTAGTAAGAGATGCATAAAGGTCATCTTAATGAAAAATGTATCTAATCTATTTCATCACATACATTTTGAAAAGTTTGATTGATTAAAATCTTTCATCGTAAGCATTAGGTGCTTTGCTTGAGTGTACAAGCGCTACCACATACATGTTTAAGAAAGATGTTTTGAAAAGATTGAATCTTTAACTGTAAGTATTGGGTGTTTTGCTTGAGTGTACAAGCTGCTACCACTTACAATTAAGAGATGTTTTTGTTTGAAAAGAGTTTAAAAAGAGTTTGAAAAGTTTTTGACCAGATGTGATGTGATAGATGAGATACTTCTTCCATAGAGATGATAGATGTCTAAATCTCTAGGAGAAATTGATGGATTAAAGGGATGCTTTTAAGAAGCCCATGGGTCCTTGTATTGTTAGCCCAAGAGGAGGCATTCCAGGGTCATCGAGGGTCATCGAGGGTCCTTGTATGAAGCTCAAGAGGAAGCTATAGGTATGGCTGGCTTTGTGTTAAAAGGATTTCACCGAGAAACCATCCTTTTGAATTAAGAGCAATTTCACCGGAAATTTTACTCATTGGGATTTGAAAGTGATTTCACCGGAAAACATCCTTTCGTGGTTCTATCTTAGCGGGTGATTCTTTGTATTGAAGCCCAATAGAGGTGTTAAGAGATTTCCTATCTCTTTCATTGTATGATGCCCAAGAGAAGGCTAAACTCAATGAGGAGTTCTTTTGAACGAAGCACAAGAGGAGGCTGACTCAACAGGGGAGTGTTGTCTTATATGAAGCTTAAGCGGAGGCTAAACTCAGATGAATGAGTTTTCTTATATGAAGCCTAAGAGGAGGCTGAACTCTGGGAGGAGAGTTATCTTGTATAAAGCCCAAGCGGAGGCTAAATTCATGATGGAGATGAATTATCTTGTATAAAGCCCAAGCGGAGGCTACAACTGTGGGGAACCTATTGGTTAGACTAATTGTTATGTTGTAATTAGACAGTTGTATAAACAAGTGTGTGTGTGTGTGTGATATGTATTCACAGGAGTTTATGAAGGAAATATAAACAATGCATGATGTTTATTTACAGAAGTTTATGAAATATAAACAAGTGTCTCGTGGAAACTAACGTTAAAACGAGCGTAACTTGATTATTTACAGTTTGAACTGTACAAGGAAATGAATATGTACACGAATGAGTATTTATGTACGAGAAAGATGGATGTACATAGGGGTTGGACTTACACCATAGGGAGGCCCATTGGTTTGAAAGCGCCACAGGAATAATGCTCCTTTCAATACCAATGGTATTCGTATATACTGCATTTAAACGGAAACAAACGATCAAATTTTATTCGGAAAAGTATCTCAGTATGTACAGATAAAAGTTTGTATGAATACAAAGAATTTGATATGTACAAAAATATGTACATAAAAGAATGTTTTATTTGTGTATACACAAGTGAAGTGAAAACAAACGATCAAGTTTGTCTGCATTTGAGTATAAAAGTATCCGTGTTATGTATGATAAAAATTTGTATGTATTTGAAGAGAGTTTGATATGTACAAAGAAATATTATGTACATAAAAGAATGTTATGGGACTTACACCGAGGAGGCCCATTGGTTTGAAAGCAGTTTCACAGGGAATAATGCTCCTTTCAATACCAATGGTGTCGGTGTATAAACAAACGAATGAAAACAAACGAACGAAATTTGTTTATGTTTGAATATTGACAATGATGATTTGAGTATGTACAAGTAAAACTAAGTATGTACAAAAAGGATTGGGACTTACACCATAAGGGTGGCCCATGATCGATTGAGAAATTCGAGAAAAACGAATTTGATTTTATCGTTTAAATCGGATCGATCGTGGTAAAAGATGTAAGTTTTGATGAAATGTTTTGAAAAATGATTTGAAAATGTTTTGAAATGTGAGGTTCATTTATGAAAATTTTTGAAAAAAAATCGGAAGTCGAAAACTTGAAAATTTCACCTTAAAAGGAGGTTTGAAAAAGTGTTCAGAACGTCGTTTTCGGCTCGATTAAAATATAATCAGATGAAAGTTTTTTCTGAAAATTTTTGCACTATGATAAAATAGATGTATTTATTGACAAGTGTCCAAAAAATCACCTTAAAATAAGGAGTTTTGATTGGTTAAAAAAAATTGTGAAGTTTTGTGAAAAAACATGAAAAATTGGAAAAGTTATAAAAAGAATGGTCTTGATGGGAGTTGAACCCATGACCAAAGGGGTGACCACGTGTCAGAAAGCCTTAAGGGCAAGCAAGCTACCACTGAGCCAAACGCGCGCTGGTGTTAGTGGACAAAAACACGTGTTAAAATAACATTGGAATATTTGAATTTGAAAAAGCTCAAGAACACGCGCGAAGCTTGTTCTTCATGTTTGATCTTCAGATTGTAAAATTCAAGCTAAAATCTTCATTTCTTAATGAAATTGAATGAAATAAAAACCAAACTTGCTCGATTTTTCATCACGAATATGAAGGTGGATGTTAATTGCATTTATATTTAACCTAGCATGCTTGAATTTCTGGGAACCACGATGAACCCTAGAACTGAGTTTTTCAAATTAAATGATGTATCGATTGATTCTTTGATTTTATTGAGGGCTATTGATCGTTATAAGTGCAAACAAACGGCCATGAGTTTTTTCAATTGATGCAAGGAATCATAGAGTTCGGTTGGTGTTCATACTCTCGTGTTGAGATCGAAGATGATGATTGCGCTTCCGAACTTGTTTCAGATCGAGTGAGCTTCAACGAATGCTGAAGTCGTAGGGATGGTCTGATCCTTGAATCGAGCCGAACTCTCAAGTCAAGTCCACCGCATAGACACAAAATTGAACTTCGAATCCTGGGTTAAGAGTGTTACAGTTCAAGATTAATGGTCTGCCTCATGTCCATGGAGTATGGTGATGATGTTTGAGTGATTAGAACATCATTTAATCCATCCTAACCAAGAATTCGAAACTTAAGGCAGTTTTGGAAAGTTTGAAAATATGAAGTTCAAATCTGGTTTCCACTTGTTCTTGGGTTGATTTTATGATTCAAAACTTAAGGCAGTTTTAGAATGTGTTTGACACCAAAGTTTATCATGATTTTCACTGAATTTAAAAATTGCAAGTTTATCAAAAATGCATCATGTTTCTTGATTTTGAAGAAAGAAATGAGAAAGCATGACTTTGCAATGCTTTGGTGTGGTGTGAACTTGAATTGTGATCAATTTATAGGCAAATGGTTCAAATGTTAGGCAACAAGTACAAGCTTTTGGTAAATCAAAGATAGCTTAAGGGGTAAGAATGTCATTTGTAAAGGAAAAGGAAGTTTCCTTTTTTAACCATGTGCTTGTTTTTACTTTGATCCTATCTCATCTCAATTATTACTTCCAAGCTGATATTTATCAGTTCAATCAATCCATTTGGCAAGGTTATATTGCTTCTTGATGAAGAAAACTCAAAATGAACTATAATTGAAGTTTTGACTTTTGAAAAATCAAGTTTCATGGAGCCTTATGTTTCAATTTCAAAAGTATAGTTAGACTCCATGGATTTGAGAGTTCTTGGACATTTTGGAAAGCTTGTTTCACAAGCTACAACTTTCATGTTTTGAGTTTTTCCAATTCAAAATGGAACTAGGTGAAAAATGGCATGAAGTTTGAAAATAAGAAATTTCAACACTTAGAAATTTTTCTAAGTATAGAACTTTGACTTTTGTTGACTTTTTCAAATTCTTTGATTTTTTATGATCATGATGGATCATTTGAAGTATTTTGATGATTGAAAAAGTTTTGTTTTGAAAAACTTGATCAAAAGTCAAAGTTTGACTTTTCAGTGCAGATGAAATTTCATCAGATGTTTCTGAAATTGACTGATGAAGTCTGTGAACTTCTGTGATGTTTTGAATCCAGAACTTAGGTCAAGATGTTGTATCTAAGATATGATGACCAATCTCTATCCAAAAAAGTCATTTCTTGCTCAAAAAGTCAGAGAAAACTCATGCTCGATCAAAACCCTAATTGGTCGATCCTTGATTGATCTGTGAGAAAAAAATGGATATCTGATGATCAGAGGTTGATGATTTGATCAAGATAGATCAAATGAGGTGAGAAAACTCAAACCCTAATTGGTTGCCTTTGAATCGATGAAAATCGATGAAACCCTAATTTTGACCTCGTGAAATCTACACCGAATGTCGTCTCGAAATGTTAGTTATGCATTGATGCAAATGTAAGGTGGTATATTAGGTCAAAATTTGGGGTATGACAACCACCAGGAGCCTCTATAAAAGCGTTTCAGATTCCAAAAGCAGAACTTCTAATTTCATCAAACTTCATCAATCTTCAAGCAATCTTCAACAAACCTATTTCCTTTTCTCATAAAACTTCCACGATCTAACAATGTCTCCTTCTCCAATGCAATCATCTCCATCCAAGAAAACTGGAAAACTCAAAGAAGTCGCCTTCCGTCACATACCAAGAAGAAAATCATTAATATTGATAAACGAGTTCATTACAACCAAACTCACCTGAATAGAAAGCTATCTATGCATCTCGTAATCATCCTTACATTTGTTCTTGATAAAACCCTGAGTTATGGGTCCCTTAATCTCTACTGAACGTTTAGAGAAAACCAAAGGGTTTTTTCCTGCTTACCATGAAACTTAACCCATTATTAATAATTCCACCCCTTTGAAACATAAAGAAAATGACTCTGTGGTCAAAATCTCAAAGAACTAAAGGACAAACCGAGGAGGAATCTTCTAAACCCATGAGTGAAGCTTTTAATATGGATTATGTCATAAGGAATTTCAAACCATTTCTCTCATATCTTTCTTCAGACCAACTATACCAGAACTGGTTATCAAAAGTAGAGAATAAGAAATCCCAAGAACGGGAAAATTTAGGTATTCTCAACCTTATTCGAATGTCTAAACTAGGGTTCAGCTATAGCCAACCTTTCTTGCTAGCATCCTTGTATTTCTGGGATAGTACCTACAATACCTTTCATCTTCCTTGTGGGATGATAACACCCACTCTCTTTGATATTGCTGCTATAACTGGACTTTCCCCTATTGGGGAAACGTTCGACCCTAACAAGAATGCAGACGACTTTATTGACTTCGACGTAAAACATGCTAGTTTTTCGAAGTATATTAACTTTTATCATTCCATTGAGGAAGAAGTTTCTGAAGTCGAACACATAGCATTCTTAGCTTTGTGGTTATCGAAGTATGTTTTCTGCAGCAAATCTTTACAAGTTGCTAGCAGATTTATTACCCTTGCAAATCAGCTTCACCATGGTTGAAGGGTGTGTATAAGTGAATTGTTGCTAGTGAGTCTATATGACAATATAGGCTCTGCAGTGTCAAAGTTAAAAACTTACGAAAATGGCACCAATTTACTTCCGGTCCTTCGCTCTCCAACTCTCGTCGAATGCCACTTTCGAACCATCTCTTTCAACTTTTGGGGTAATCAACTAAGAACATCATGATGTTGTCAATAGAATATCAAGGCACCAAAGTTGCTCAAATTAACTCCAATGATGATAGAGAAAATTTCAAAACTTGCTTCACCAACTATATGATGATTTTCTCCAAAAGACATAAGTTTGATTCTTCAATGGCTCCATTTTCCACCCGAAGTTGTGGTCCAAGCTGGTTCACCATGTTTCTTGAAGAAGCCATTAAGGAAGAAAAGATTTGAGACATATGGTGTGCCTTCTTGAACCCTAGACTTATAGTCTCTAGGATCACACCTATGAAGATCCAAGTTTGTATCCTTGCTTATCAACCCAACTTCGTAGCCCGTCAATTCGGACTGTGTCAAATTCTACCTGAGCCACTTTTTAATAAGAAAAGGGAGATATGCATTGCAGGAGTACCCTATGCTTTTAAAGAAATTGCACTTCGCCAGGAACGTTATGCTGGCTTTGCTGACTTTACATTGATCTCCTCGAACCTTCCTTTTACATGACCAAAGATTTCTACAATTGGTGGATTGCTCATTATTCAAAAAATATGTTTAGCACTCTCCAAATTCAACAACATCTGATGGCAACCTTTTCTCTTATGCAAAAACACGCCAAAAAAGGTAGATTTAGTCATATCAAAGAAATTTAGGTATTCCAGAAATACTTCGAAACTGTTTATAATCCCACAAACCTGCATCGAATCGTTGGCAAAGATGCACTGAGGAATAATTTAAAAGAAACCTTCCGAAAATTAAATTTTCCTCCTTATGTAAAACCTGAAAGTTGGTATAGGTGGGCTTTTAAAACTCAACCACTAAGGTTTCCACACCTGCTTACTTCAGAGCTGGCTTTGGCCTTTTTTCCTCCATACCCATTGTGGTTCATTTGTGGAAACACTCTTCATAAATATGAAAATGATGCCAAAAATTTACCGATGGTAGTGTAGGCTAGTGTGATTTCGACGCTTCAGGGCACCTTCGATATGACTTATTAGTCATGTCTCTTAGATCTCAACATTAAGGTGTGGAACCAAAGAAATTCAAATTCCTTATCTCTTCTTATTTTATATTTTGTCTTGACTACCTTATAATCTCTTTTTCGCTTGTTGATATAAAACTCTAAAGAAATCAAAAGTTGTCCCAAAGACAAGTTCAACCACCACGTCGAAACAACCAACTACAATTATCGAAAGTCCTACCCATGATCAAGATGATACCCCAAAGAAAAAGAAACAAAAAGGTACTTCCTTGTTTTCCTTCATCCTTCAAGGTACTTTTGATTTCTATTAACTATCTTTTCTTGTTTATCTAGGAAAGTGGGCTTCCTCCTAAGTCTCCCAAAAAACGAAGACACGAGGATTGATTGGTGGTTTTTACACAGTTATTTAGCATTGAATTTCGTTATCGTTTCTTTTATTTATCTAGTGTTATATGTCATTTTATCGCATTTTACGCTTTGGTTATGTGTTTGAGTGTTTTCAGGGTCATAAGAATAAAACAGGATAAATCGGGGCAAAAGAAGTGTATAAATCAGAATATGGAAGGCTACAGATGCATCAACACGGGCCCCCGTGTTAATCAACACGGCCCGTGTCAAAAAGCCACTAGAAAACGCAAAAAAAAACCCAAGTCAGTGAATCAACACGGGCACCCGTGTTAATCAACACGGCTCGTGTTGAAAAGCAAGTGGAAAGTGCAAAAAATTACACAAGTCAGTGGATCAACACGGCAATCAGAAACATCAACACGGCCCGTGTTGAATGGCCTGGAGCATGGTTTCTGATTTAGTGATCAACACGGGCACCCGTGTTCATCAACACGGGCACCCGTGTTCATCAACACGGCCCGTGTTGATTAGAGCGTGTGGAAACTTGTTTTTTCTTATTTTTGGGGCTCGTTATTGTCATTAAGGGTACTTCTGACTTTTTCCGAAACGGGGATAGAGAAGAGACTATTAGAAGGATTTTGAAGAGAGAAAAACCTACTTTGAAAATTACGAAAGAAATATCACGGAGAAAGGAGAGTCACAAAGAGGAATTCGGAGACAGAGAGATTCAAGGGCAGCCACCATTGAAGATCAAAGTCATCGTAGCTCTTTGTAATGTTTAACTCTTATTTGATGTTTTCTTCTAATACTATGAGAGGCTAAACCCCCCAATGCTAGGGGGTGGTCCTGATTTGATCATTGTATGAATTCGAATACTTGATTTTTAATGCAAGTTTTATGTTTTATATTTCAATTAATTGTGTAGTGTTCTTATGATCATGTATCGACAAATACATGTAGACCTATGACTAACAATTGGCAGGATCGTGATTGTTAGGGTTTCTACACAATTAGGTTATTAGGAGTCTAACATAGGACTAGGAACTCTCTTTAATCACTTGAATTCTTGATATTTATGGTTAAAACCAAGATTTGTTTGAATGGGCATTTGAGTAAGGATTAGGTTTTAATAGTTGTCTTCATTAAGGACTTAAGGAAGAACAATCTAGAGATAGGTAATTGATAGTTTTCATATGCAATGAGGAAATCAATTGTATCATAGTTTTGTTAAATCAACCACTCACCCTAGCATCATTCTCATTATATTTCATCTGTCATTACTTGTTACAAGCATAATTGAAAGTTTTAAAATCAACCCAACCATTGTTTTTGTTCAATTGAATTAAGAGCACGAATAGGTATTTACTACGCTTCCTAGATCGATATTGGGAAACTCATTATAACTACATCGGCGAAAATAGTACATGCTATTTTTCCGATCAAGTTTTTGCGCTGTTTGGGACCGCCAAAATATCGATTTCTTTTAGTTTGATTGAAATTTTATTGCTCTACAATTAAAATTTTTCTATTCATTTGTTTATTTATTTTCTATTACATTGTATTAGAACTAATTTTGTGTCTAACATTTTATGCGAGGTCGCCTCGCAGAATATCTTTTTGACGCAGAAATAGAAAGAACCCTTCGCGCTCGGCGAAGAGGAGTAAAGCAAGCAAGACTGGCCGAGGAAGAAGATAGGAATTTAACACACTCAGGCTCAGAGTCAGAAGAGGAGGCAATGAATCCACCTCAAGAGAGATTGCTGGGGATTATGGAGGGACAATGTGGGGAAGATTGACCATTGTCAACCAACCTGCATGTTCCTAATTTTCACCCATCCGAGCACCATCACCGCTTGGAGAAGAGATCTTTTCCTCGAAGGGTTAATGAGGATGCTAACAAGCATTTGCAACGATTCCCGACTATGAGCACTACTCTCAAAATAGATGGGCATACCAAGAGCGTAAAAATTTGCGTGATGTTTCCGCTCACCCTTACAAACGATGCGTAAGAGTGGTTCTATTCCTTCCCCCGCAGCAAGATTACATCGGGAAGAGATGGAAACATCTTTTCTCAATGAATATTTTCCAAAGATCTTGTTTATGAGAAAGAGATATGAAATCCTCAATTGCCGCATGAGTGAATCATTAGAGACTCTTTCAAGAGATTTAAGAGACCGGTGGCATGCCCTACTCATAACCCGGATCGATCGAGCGATGATGATGTTTGCAGAATGGTTTGAGAATCAAAACGAAGCAACTCATTGACACAACATTGGTGGCTCATCCAACTTCTCAATGCCCACCGCATAAAGAAGATTATGAAGCTATAGCCGCAAATGAGCATCCGAATTATATGACAGGGTGCAAGAAAACCAAGGGAGTGATTGATTTAAAGTTGGAAGTGAATAAACAACTCAAAGTCAAAGAGGCGAGATATGGTAAGTGGAGAAAAGCTAAAAGTTATGAACATGGGAACTCAATGTAGCACAAAGTTAAAATGTGGTTTGTGACATTTGTAGGACCACACATGACCGCACAATGTCTTGCAACCCAAAACAAATTGAGGAGATAAAATTCTTGAGGCAGCATAATCCATATTCTAACACCTATAACCCCGGTGGAAGAATCATCCGAACTTTGCTTGAAAGATCAAGCAACAAGCTCCTCAAAAGGCAGAATGGGAAGTGGCCATTGAAAAGATGGCTGCCCACACTTCCCAATTCCAAGAAGAAACACGAAGTAATCACAGGAACACAACGACTGCAATTAAAAATTTGGAGGTTCAAATGGGGCAAATTGTGCAACAAGTAGCAATGCAAGCACAAGGCAATCAGAAGAACCATGAGAATGTGAATGCTTTCACAACAAGGAGGAAAATTTCCAAAGAAAGAGAACATGAGGTAAAAGTTGATGATGAACTTATAGAAGTGGATTTAGAAGTGAGAGAGAACAAGAGGAAAAAGGAAGAAGTGGCGCTACCTGTGAAGCCAGCTGAAGAAAAGAGTAAACTTGTGATTAGGCTTCCATATCCCTCGCGAGTGGCAAAGAAGGACACAAAAGAGAAAGAGTTCGATAAATTTGTCAAATTATTCAAGAAGCTAGAGATCAACATACCTTTATTTAAAGCACTCGAGAAAATGCCTTTGTACCAAAAATTCATGAAGGAGATCCTATCAAAAAAGAGGCAAATAGATGATAAACAGGTACCCATTGATGAGAAGTTGTGCGCAATCGCGCCCGAGAGAAAAGTACACACCGCTGCGTATGATCCGGATCTGGCAATACCATGCACCATAAAAGATAGAACTTTCAAAAGGGTTCTAATTGATTCTGGCTCTAGTGTGAGTTTAATGCCATTATCAATCTTCAAGAGGCTTGGTATTGAAGAGATAAAGGGAGTGAAACAAAATTAAAATTTGTGATCACACCATCAAGAAGTCATATGGGATAGTCAAGATGTGTTGGTCGAGATTGAAATTTTTCTTTCCAAAGGATTTTCCGATCATGGACATACCCAAGATGAAGAGACCCCCATCTCTTGGTCGACCTTTTCTATTGACTAGGTGCAATTTGATATAGAGACAAGTCATCTAACTTTAAAATATTTTGATGAGGAGATAACATGAAGGTGTTCGAGGTCAAGAAACAAGGTGCGTGAAAATAATAAATTTTCTCTGGTATGGTCAAAGTTGAGGAGAGAGCAAATTTCAAATCACCCCCAAGGAGTCTCGTGCATAATCTCTCGTGGCATCAATTAAAATTCCCAAGTTCACCAAGAAGCCAATCGTGGAAAGAAGAAGTAGACAAAGGTGAAAAGATGAAAGTTGGAAGTAACGTGAATCACGTAGTGGCTAGTGCTCTCGAGGGGCCGAGTTTTGGTTGCGAAAGTACAAGCAACAAGGTGTGGAAGAGAGTACCCCGTAGGGATGACCCGTCGAGCCATGCGACGCAACGCTTGTGAGGCAACCAATGCTTTCAAACTTAGCTTTTCTTTTGTTTTGTTCGCAGTAATAAAAAGGGATCCTATCTTGCGAAAGCTAGGAGGTAGCAATTGGTGCCGCATCACCCTGTGAGTCACTCTCTCGAAGTTTGGTCCGGAACATCGAGGTCAATGTTTAGTTCAAGTTTGGGGAGGTTTTATTGCTTTGGTTTGTTTTATTGCTTTGTTTGATTTTTGTTAAGTTGATGTTAAATGTCAATAACACTAGTAGAAATTCTCCCAAATTTTCTGAATTTTGACCGAAAATTTTGTTTTATTTTACACAAGCGCTTGTATTTCAATAAGGTCGGGATTGATATTGTGTGAGATGCAGGGATGATTGTTTTAAGGTAGGAAATTCGGAATAATGTGACATTGATACGAGTCCAACATGTCGATTCGTACCATAGTGCTTAAAGTCCGCGAAGTACTCCTTGAATAGTTTATCTATACAGTCTGGCATAATTTAGATTCACATGCAGGTATGATTGGTTGAGAATCAAATAAAAATGGCATTAAATGATGAAAAGACGGTAAAAGGCAACCGACCCGCTAAGTTGGGTAGCCCTCACCAAAGTTATTCAAATTCAAAGGGGTTGATCCCAAACGTCGTCCTGAAAGGACAATAAATAACCAAAAGGTTTGAACATTTCATCGGTATTAAAAGTGGCAAATGTCGCTGCTTCGTGCCCGAATAATGAAGTTCTTGGCTAGTAGCATGCATGTGATGATTATTATAATTTTAGTGCCTTAACTGATTGCATGAAAGAGGAGGAAAAGGAAAGAGAACACTTGCGCGAAGCATAGTTGGAGAGGTATTTTCGTGTCATGTGAATGTCGAGCGACTACCTTCGAGCAATGAGAACCGAACTTGCATGAGTATCGACCGCTTTGATTTTCATGAGTGTTATAATCGCCGCCGAGGTCAAGCAATAGTTTAAGTTGTGGGAATTTGATCGTGGTTTTCACACGCTTATTTAGCATTGAATTTCGTTATCGCTTTTATTTATCTAGTGTTATATGTCATTTTATCGCATTTTACGCTTTGGTTATGTGTTTGAGTGTTTTCGGGTCATAAGAATAAAACAGATAAATCGGGCAAAAGAAGTGCGTAAATCGTATATGGAAGGCTACAGATGCATCAACACGGGCCCCTGTGTTAATCAAGACGGCCCATGTCAAAAGCCACTAGAATACGCAAAAACCAAGTCGTTGAATCAACACGGCACCGTGTTAATCAACACGGCCCGTGTTGAAAAGCGTGCAAAAATTACACAAGTCAGTGGATCAACATGGGCACCCGTGTTCATCAACACGGCCCGTGTTGAATGGCCTCGAGCATGGTTTCGATTTAGTGATTAACGGGCACTGTTCATCAACACGGCCCAGAAACGTGGAAACTTGTTTTTTCTTATTTTTGGGGCTCGTTGTTGTCATTAAGGGTACTTCTGACTTTTGTCGAAACGAGGATAGAGAAGAGACTATTAGAAGGATTTTGAAGAGAGAAAAACCTACTTTGAAAATTACGAAAGAAATATCACGGAGAAAGGAGAGTCACGAAGAGGAATTCGAGACGGCAGATTCAAGGGCAGCCACCATTGAAGTTCAAAGTCATCGTAGTTCTTTGTAATGTTTAACTCTTATTTGATGTTTTCTCTAATACTATGACGCTAAACCCCCAATGCTAGGTGGTCCCGATTTGATCATTGTATGAATTGAATACTTGATTTCTTTTAATGCGTTGTTTTTATATTTCAATTTAATTGTGTAGTGTTCTTATGATCATGTATCGGACAAATACATGTAGACCTATGACTAACAATTGGCGTGGACGTGATTGTTAGTGGTTTCTACACAATTAGGTTATTAGGAGTCTAACCTAGGACTAGGAACTCTCTTTAATCACTTGAATTCTTGATATTTTTATGGTTAAAACCAAGATTTGTTTGAATGGACATTTGAATAAGGATTAGGGTTTTAATAGTTGTTTTATTAAGAACTTAAGGAAGAGCAATCTAGAGATGTAATTGATAGTTTTATATGTGTAACACGGTGAACTCGACTTTGTAGGTTTTTGTATCGCAAATGTGCGGATAGCAAGAGTCGCCACCGACTTTTTTTTATCCAATTAAGGGAAGGTAAAAGTACGTAAAAAGACCTTCGTTAGATTCTCGAGTAAGGGAGAAGGTTATGAAAAGGAAGGTATTAGCACTCCTTTCCATCCGTAGTTATCTACGGCTCTTAGTTGCTCTTAGATCACTTTAAATTGCTTTCTGTGTTTGAAAAATGTTTTGATATGGCATTTCGCTTTGACTTTGTAATAATTCATGTAGGAATGTATACAAAGTGTTCGAAATGTTTCGCTTTGAAAAGAGTTTGAACTTTGACAAAAGTGTGAGGTGTGAAAAGTGTTTTGATAGAGCAAGCAACTAAAAGTCTTATTACCTACTCGAATTGGTCGCCGTGTTATTTTACGTTCCTTTATAATAGTGTTATCCATACCATTAGTTGGTAGGTAGCCCTATTCGCTGGATGTAAGCGGACATTCAAGGGACATCTGATGGTCATAGAAAGCAACTCAGAGGAAGTATCCTAGCACATTCAAGGACTATCATCATTTTTCGTGAGGCAACAATCGAGGGTCAAGATCATGTATTCGAGGCTTACATCGTGGTCTATGATCTTTGTATCGAAGGGACTATGATGATTTATTTTAGGCAACGGTGCTAGAATACCTCACGCTCGAGGGACTCGACCATTTGTATTCGAAGGCAACGAGAGAGAATTACCCTAGGGGTGCATGTGAAAGTTATTTCAGATATTTTATCTTGAAAATTAGAGTGAGCTATTGTTCAATTTTATCTTGCCATACACGCCTAATTACTAGCAATTTATAGGTGCGGAAATTAAAATGGAATGTAAAGATGCGAAAGATAAATGTCCTACGCTATTACATGGCTTTGGGGCGTATACATAATTTAAACTTATGGAAAATAAAAGCCCTAATTAACTATTACATCCCATGAGCACATTATTGGAAAAAGAAAACAAGAAGAAACCGTCCGAAACGAATAACCCGTGAAAAGATAAGAAAATCGAAAAACACGATGAAATCGAATAAGAGGAAAATATTAGTAAAATGCAAATTTTTAGATGAGAAAATATGACATGCTGGAAACAATATGCTAAAATAATTTTTGGGATTTTTAGATGCATTTTAATAATTTAAAACTAATTAAAATTGATTTAAATGCTAAATTATGAATAAAATAAAATATGCATGCAAAATAATATTTTTAATTTTATAAATTAAATAAGTATTTTTGAAAATAAATGCAAAAGGAAAAAATATTTTGATGATTTTTAATGCATGCAATAAAATTATGAAAAGAATTAAAATGCATGAAAATATTAAATAATAAGAAAATATGAAAATATGAAGGAAATTGAGTTTGTAAAAAGAATGCAAAACCGTCCTGGGAGATTCGAACTGGGACCGGGAGAGCATCATCAATCAGAAACGCCTTAACCAACTGAGCCAACGTGGCCGTTTGAAAATTGAACAGTGGAATGTAAACACGCTGGCTGCTCCTCGGTTGCCTCAAACTCGCGCTTTACTTCATCTTCCGATTTGAATTTTGAAAATTCAACACGCCATTGTCGACGCTACAACCCCGGCTAAATCAAAAATCATGCACACATAATATAAATAACATCTAAGACCATGGTTCGATTCAGACATCGTTCGAATGCAATGGTACGCCTCGTGGTCCAATTTTTCCCATTGCAAAGCCCTAAATCGAGCTCAGAACCCTAATTATGGCATACGCTCGTGCCATGGAAATGCAATTAACTTGCCTGCATCGCTTGCAAACTTTGTTCTAAGCAAGAAACAAACATCAAAACTCGAATGATGCATGAATAATGAAACACGATTGAAAAAGTATAAACAAACCGATTCGTGATTTCTTGATTCTGGATGGTTTTGGGCATGTGAGGGTCCGGATCGACTCAAGAGGTATCAAGGAATGCAATGGACACCTTAGAATCGATTGAAAATAGCTGAACTAGATGCTTGTAGCTTGTGTACCACGATTTTTTGAGTTGCAATAAGGGTTTCTCCAATTAAATTCTCTACCCTCATTCGTGTGGCATGAGTTATGTATATATAGTAGAAGGATTTGGAGTTAATGAGGAAGAATCAATCACTAATCATCAAATCAAATTTGATTTTTGTACAAAATCAAATTTTCATATTTTGATTAATTTTCAATCAAATCTTGCCATACCAATCCAAATTTTAAATTGGTCGGCTTTGTTGAGTTGCTTGGATCTCAAGGAAGAGAGAAAATCAATTTTGCTTAATTTTGATTTTATACTTTATTTTTGAATTTAATTTGTATTTAAATGAATAAATTCCAAATTAAATAGAAAATAAATAAAAATTCATGGCATTAGGCTTGGATATTCCTAATTGTATAAGGAACAAGTTTGATGAAGAAAAAGTAAGCCCATTTGCAAAAATTTTGATTTTTAGAAGCATCTCTCTTGTGCACTCTTTCAAAATTGCCCAACTTGTGAATGGTGTATCTTGCTCAATTTTCCATATTTTTGAGTGTTCGTGGACTTTTGGAAATATCTAAGAATCTTCTAACCTTCCTTGGTCTCATCTCAATTGAGTTTCCATGCTCAATATATCCTCAAAACAAAATGTTGACTTTTGTTGACTTTGAAAATGACTCATGATGTTTTGAGCCATACCTCAAATGAAGCATTTTTGGACATTCTTGTGAGACATGAAGTTGTAGAGAATTGAATTTCCTTCAAAACAAGAGGTGGTGGAAAAATTGAGAAAGTATGAGAAAGTTATGATCACCAAAGTTCGCTTGACTTTTCACCTAGAAACCCTAATTTAGAAAGTTCGACTTTTGAGCAAATCTTGAGTTTTCTTGATGAATCATGATCAACCCTTGATCAAATGATGAATGTAACTTCAAAATGAGGATGTTGACCAAAAATTATGAAGTTTGACCAGATGTTGACCACGCTGACTTTTTGTCCAATACAATTGATTTTCAACCATCTGAGCAATTGTCTGAGGAAACTTGACTTGTGAGGCTTGAAACTTGACATGGAGAATCTTTGAAGCATATGAGGAGGCATGATGAACATTGGAGATGTTGGAAGGCCATCTGAAGCTGAGAATTGCCAAACCCTAGTTTGGGTTGATTGTCTAGGAGAGAGTTTTGTCTGATCAACTCTTGAGGAATCTTTGAGTATGGATGTATGAGATATCTTGAGAAGATGGAGGGAAAATTTTGGGGTATGACAATATGCAATGAGGAAATCTGAACGGATCATAGTTTTGTTAAATCAACCACCACCCTAGCATCATTCTCATTATATTTCATCGCTATTACTTGTTACAAGCATAATTGAAAGTTTTAAAATCAACCCAACCATTGTTTTGTTCAATTGAATTAAGAGCAAATAGGTATTTACTACGCAGCCTCGAGATCGATACTGGGAAACTCATTATAACTACATCGGCAAAATAGTACACGTGCTATTTTTCCGATCAAGGATGTTGCTTCCGATGATGAATCGAGAAGAGTGGAGATTGATCTTTCTCCTCTCAAATCAATCAAGAAAAAGAAGAAGAAGGCCAAGAAATATGGCAAAAGTTCTCAACTACCAGTCAACCCGGTAGCGAATAAAAATTGCTCCCAAACTCAAATCCAAAGTCACTAAAAACCACAAACTTTAAAGAATGTGATCTCGTAACACATTGGCAGAATGTTTCTTCCGACAATCCAAAGGTAAACTTACTCACAAAATTTGAAATCATGTCTATATGAATTTATTTATGTTAACTATTCATTTCATATGTAGTTTTCAATTGCCTCCTCCGACCTCTCTCCCTCAAGGCCAAGTTCCAAATCTCACCACTTCTTCACCACAAGGGACTCTAATGGGATGCCTTGAATAAAGGTTCCTCAACCATCGCACCAACAACCATCTAAGTTCTAGATCAACAAGAGACCTCTCCTCCTTCTAAATAAATTCCAACAGTTGGCAAAAGGAGTGTTGAACTCGACACTCTTGTTGACGAAGCCCATAGTGACCCTTCATTTAAAAGAGTTAGCTTTGCTGATCAATCAGAAGAAGAAAGCGAAGCTAACACTGTAAGCCACTATTTTGCAGAAGGTGATGAGGAAGAAGAAGTGGTGCAGGAAGAAATAGAGAGAGTAACAGAGATTCCCACCCCTACTGGAATCTTCCAAGCAAAAAGCCAAGATTCCTCATTCTTAACTAAGGAACAGAAAGAGGAATTAAAAAGAACCAACCCTTTGAAATATTTGAAGTTGATGTTAGCACAAAGGGGTTCTCCTTCTGGAAGAAGCCAGTCTGAGGGTTCGAGTCAGACGAAAGATGGTGATTCTGCTAGCACTTATGACCAACTTCTTCAATAAGTTAACAAGACCATCTTCAAAGCTGATGTTTTTACCATTCTGAAAGAAGATGTCTCAGCTTATTATGCCATGAAGAAGTTGCTGAATTAATTAGATCTCAACGCCCGCCCTCCTAAAGTAAGTGAAACCCTCTATGACTTGCAAATTCTTCTCAACGAAATCAGCAGTGGGTATAACAGAGAAAATGATGCTGATGCCAAGATTCGAGCTAAGCAAGAGGCTTTGATTGTTGCCTATGATCAAACATCAAAATTTTCTGAAGAGACTGAGGCGTTGGAGCGTACACAGATTCAGACTAAGGATAAGCATGATGTTCTTGCTCAATCAATCTTACTGTGGGAATCCTAAATCGAAGAGCTCAAGAAGAAAATTGAAGGTGCTCAATCGAACAAGTCAGCCTGGCTATTAATGAGAAGGAGCTTGAAACTCTTGTTTCAAAAGTCTTCAACGTGGAGCTTGTTGAGAGAATTAATGAGGAAATTAGAGCCCTCGAAGGGATTAATCTATGCAAGAGAAAATTTTCCAAATTGAAACAAAATTCTCCTTTTTGATTTCTGAAAGAGTTTTCCATTGATGTTCTTTATTGTAAGTAATATTTTGTAATATTCGAACAAAGCCATTTTGGCAATCTACTTATTGCGCATTCATGTTGGCTCTAATATTTGTCTTACTTTTATTATTCTGTGATGATTCGAATTTCTTGCAGGCATGGTCTGTCCTTCTTCAAGTATTTTTCATTGACTTTCAAAATTCTTCTATCTTCAGCTAATTCCTCTATTTCATAAGCATTATTTGATAATGCTTTTAGAACGCGGAAGGGTCCCTCCCAATATGGTGACCATTTTCCATGACTTACTCTTTTTATCCATGGGTAATATAACTTTCCATACTAAATCATTAGTTGAAAATAACTTACTTTTGACCCTTTTGTTGTATGCTCTGCTACTTTTCTTTTGTCTTCAAAACTTCTAAAGCGTGTAGCCTAGTTTTATCTATATCTACCAATTAGTTCATCATCATTTCCCAATAGTGCTCGGGAATTTTGCTTTGCCTTTGAATTCCTTCGACTGCAAGTGTATTTTGATTGGTAACGCATCATGTCCAAACGAAGTTGAAATGGAGTAGTATTTGTTGCTTCTTTGGCGACGCTGACATGCCCACAAAGCTTGATCTAAGGTCTTGTGCCAATTCTTTGCTTCGTCTCCACATGTTTCTTTATCAAACATATTATCACTTTATTAATGCTTATCGACCATTTGTCGAGCGTAATATGGTGTAGATGTCGCAACTTAAAACTCATTACTTGCGCAAATTCTTGCATCTTTCGACCTGTGAAAACTGAACCTTGGTCTGTTGTAATACTCTCTGGTATTCCAGATCTGTAGATTATTTGTTTTTGAATGAATTCTATAATAGTTTCTTGATCAACATTCACCCAAGGTATTGCTTCGACCCATTTTGTAAAGTAATATATACCTACTAAGATATACTTATGTCCTTTGGATGAAGTTGGTCGAATTTCACCAATTCAATCCAATGCCCAACCCCTAAACGGCCAAGGCTTTAATCGAATGTAATTGTAGGGGCATGTTGGATGTCGCATGAACTTGACATTCCTCACAACCCTTAGCAAATTTATACAATTTGAGCATAGTGGGCCAAGACATTCCATATCGAAACAATAACCATTTCATCTTATGACATGCTTGGTGCCCCACATTCCATCATGTGTGTAACGATAAGGCTAAGTATGCTTCATTCTTCCCTAAACATTTAAGTAAGAACCCTTCTGGAGTTTTCTTGAACAATTGCTTTCTATTAATACATAGTACAATGCTCTATATTTAATCTTTTCTCTCTCTCAGACTATTGAAGGATCTTTCAATAATTTACTATTGGATCAAGGCCAATCAGACAACCAAAGTGTTTATAGCCAGTACTTCAAACTCTTCTCTATTGGCACATCCTAATTTTGAATTTTCTAAATCTGACGGGGATAACTTAGTAGCCATTACTCTCCCTTTTACTTCTATGAAGTATTGGAGTTTTTCCTTGGATACTTTATATCCTGAGGCTATTTGAGCCAAGTCATTTGCCTCTTGATTTTTTATCCTGGGAATATGTTTAATATCCACATATTCAACTTTCTTAAATAATCTATTAGTAATAAAGAAATACGTAATCAGGTTTTCTTTTATGCATTTGTAATATTTTGTTATTTGCTTGATTAGTAACTCCGAGTCTCCTTTGATTTCGACCCTGCTTTTGCCCCCACCCAACATAGCTTCAAGTCCGAAGAATGTGTTTGATTCTTCATTATTCGAGGTGGAGGGCCTTCTAATTTATACTTGATTTTTGTTGGAATTCCTGTAGGAGAAATTATAAGAATCCCAACTCCACTTCCTTCTTTGTGTGTTGATCCATCAAAGAATAGTTTCATGGTTGTACTTCAACATAATTCAATGTTAAATCCTCAACCACAGAGTTGTCTACTATGAAGTCTGAAACTATTTGACCTTTCATAGCCTTCAAAGGTTTAAAGTCTAAGGAGTATTCAGTGAGCTCTAAGGCCCATTTTCCAATTCTGCTATGCATAATTGGCTTGGAAAGTATATGTTTAATTACGCCAAAATGAGATTTAAACATAAACATCAACAGTTTTATATAATATTTAAGTTTAGTACATGAGAAATAAGTAGACATAGTTTTTCTATAGTAATATATCTTATCCGCATTATTTAAAACCCTACTAAGATAATAAATGGCTCTTTCGATGCCATTATTGTCTCCTGAGCTAACATACCTATTATTACATTCAAGCGGATATGTGCAAATTTCATAGGTTTGTCCCTAGAGGGTGTTGAAAGTATTGAGGATGCATCAGTATCTTTAATCTTTTCAAATGTTGCTTGATGCTCTTCCTTCCATTCGAAACCTTCTTGTTTGAGACGGCGAGAGGGAAAACGCTTGAGTTCGCCCAATTAGG